>VYYJ01001231.1:0-34103 GCA_021029165.1 Cyphoderus albinus | reverse complement strand
CTTCTTGTGTGAAAAGGACAGGATGATGATAATTTGATAAGAAGAGGGGCAGGAATATTTTTTTCTGTATCAAGAGAATTTGATAGGGTTATTATTATTGCCGCACATAGTCTCTCTCTGAGATGATAAAACCCACACTTTCAAATCTTGAATCTTCATGTATGTGTGTCCCGGAGAAATTATTGGTCGGCTTATTCTGCTTGTTCTCATAAATAAAAAAGGTGGTTGAGTTATAAGGAAACAAAAGTCACAATATCACAAGTGATATAATCTTCCCGGTGGTGGTTTGGCTTGCGAGTTTTTTTCTTGTTAGTGAGTAAGTAAGTAAAAAGGGACAGGAAGAGCAACTTGTAATACTAATAATAAGGGTTACTCTCACCAAAAGATTGTCCTTGTACAGTGCTTCTGCTCCTCTGGAGAAATGTATATTTGGGCTTGTTAGCTGTCACCAAAGGAATTTGTTATCCTGTTGTGTGGCCAATTGACAGCCTTTTATTCTGTGATTATCTTCTTGAGTGAGCAAACACATGGTACAACTTTGAAGTTGAACTCGCTCGGACTTGTTACGTTTTTCTCTTTGGTCCAATCGCTCTTCTCTTTCCTATAAATTGCTTTGATGCAATAATAATAATGATGAGAGATTATAACAATGATGCATGGATGGAAGTGAAGTTTGTTGATGTTGTCCAGCACGTCATGTTAACCATTAGGGCAAGGACACAAGAAACACGATCAGTGAGTCGGTCGGTCAACCCAAACCCATCACAAATTTTTAAGAAGTTGTTCAAATATACACTTCACTATTTGTGTCACTTTGAGGAAAGNTAGGGCAAGGACACAAGAAACACGATCAGTGAGTCGGTCGGTCAACCCAAACCCATCACAAATTTTTAAGAAGTTGTTCAAATATACACTTCACTATTTGTGTCACTTTGAGGAAAGAGAATGATCCACCCAGAAAAGTACTTCTACATAACTATCTTTGAATTAATGATTTTCGTGTGACACACTCACTCATATGATAAGAACAACACTGTATTTAATATATTATGTATATGTTTAAGAGTAGTATGAGGTTAATAGTCTTGTCTGGACCAGACCACCAGAAGATGAAAAAGGTTGAAAAAGTATTTTTTGAATAAGATTGTAAAGTGGTAAGTAAGTAGGATTCTCCTTTCTTCATTTCTTTCATTTAAAGTAAGAAAGGAGTGCACATCACTTTTTCATGGATTTTAATCAACTGGAGCAGAAAAGACAGACGCACCAAAAGTGATTCAAGAAAGCTTCGCCTACAAACCAGCTCCTCCGTCTTCTTCCTATGCCTGCATGAAAAAGTCCAAAGTTCTTCACTCCAAACCTACGAACGACCAACTGACAGTTAGGGTGTAAAAACCGGCTTGTTAAAAACTTTTTTGCTCGCACTCTTTCTTTCCTTTACTTATTTGCTTTTTGAAGGCTTTGTTGCATGTTACGTTACGTTGCATGTGGACTTTTTTCCTCACACGCACTCTCGCTCCCTTCTTCACCGTTGTTCTATGTTGCAGTGTCTGTTGGTGGACAAGTTGAAAAGCGTTTTCACGTTGCGTTAAACTCCTGCTGCACCATTGTAATTGTAATGCATATTACTTACGAGGTACCACTGCGATGATCCAGTCGGGCTTGTGTCATGCTTCACATGGAGTGCATGGGAAAAGTGAACGCTGACGAACTGAGCTAGCCAAAACAGAAAAGTTAGTTCCGTCCTTCCTAATCAATCTCTTGAAATGCACTCAATCGAGAGAGATTTTGTAACAGGTTATGTGCATGTTTTTCTAACCAGTTTAAAGTTTAAAATTTAAAAACATTCTTTATGATTGCTGGTCAACTTTACTAAACGCATCAATCGCTAACTTGACACATTTGCACAGGCAATTGAATGAAAACTAAATGAAAGTTTTTTAAACTCAAGCTCACTCACATTAACCTTTTTAATGCACCTTTAACATCCAATTAGATCCAACCAGTGGCTTTTAGTAAAGAACGGGCTTAATCAATGTCTACAATTTTTTAAATAACGCATTAGTGAAGTGGGGAAGTGGTATTTTATTTTATATACATACCTCAGCCTAAAGAAGGAGAAACCAACCCTTTCGTTTTCTTTCCTCCTTCCTTCCTTTTTCTTTTTTATTCAAATCGACCTTTTCAAAGTTTTTTCGTCATTATGATCATGGGAAGTGCATTCTATTTCGTTCCGTTTACAATTACGTCCATACGATGCCTTTATGCATCCACTCAAGAAAAGAAATAAATAGAGAGCAATATAAATGCACTAAAACCTCTTGTTGAACTATTGCATTGCCATTGCTCTCATTCACCCGTTTCCTTTCCTATTCCATTGCATTATCATCATAAACATGCCCAGCATTACAAAATATTCCTGCTTGCAGCAACACATGTATCTTCTGGTTTTTTTCTTTTACTCTTCTTTTGTCCATTTTATGATTATTACATCTATTACTGCGATTATTATACACTCCAGCTGCTGCAGTTGTGGTGTCTATATTACCGTAATAACAATTTGAGCGAGTAAGGGCTTGATTTAAAATGTTCCATGTTCCCGACTGAGGAGGAAAGCAGTGGACGTGATGCTTCATTTTCGTTTTTGTACTTATATGGACAATAATAATAATAATATTAGCTACTTGTGTAATACAACAACATCAAACATTCACATTCATCCATCCGAAATGAAAGGAACAAAGGATATAAAAATATTTCTATGATAAAAAATGGGAATTATGACAAGCAAAATGAAAAACTGTGTCCGTTTATCTTCATCCATGTGCATCATGTGGACAAGCGTAAAGGTAATAATGAACACATATTGCATACATAACTTATGTCGAGATGCTTTATGTGTTCATTGTGTACAAAAATGATAAGACAGGAGCAACCGACGAAATATGCATTATGCATTTTGATTGTGACAAATAAAATAATAAAAAATGGAAAGCCTAGAGGCGTTTTACCGTATGCATTTCAATGGGTGCTGACTGCTGTCATTTTACGTATTTACCTTCAGTATGTAAAACATTTTATTTTATTTAATAGGAGGCATTCATCAAGGAAATCCAAATATGAAGATTATATTCCAAATAAAAAAATACGAGATCAGCATTAGTTTTTGTAATGGTCATCACCATCAACGTATTAATCGCTGACAAGCAAATTGACAGGGAATTCATGTTACGTGAAAAAATATTGTCAATTGAAGCTCGAGAGAGGAATGAAATGAAAACCTTACGTAAAGAACTAGGATTTTATTTTAGGATCTAACGTATTTGCCGGTTAAGTCATAGATTAATTTATGAAACGATTTATAAGCATGATCTCATTTTTAATCTGTTCGAATTAAATTAGTGGTTCTGAGAATTAATTACAGCAAGTAACGAAACCATAAATCAATAAACATATCTTGAACAAAGATGGAATTTCAAGAGTCAGCAGAGGAACTGCGTTTTCTCTTTCAAAAGATACATTACTTCAAATGTTAAAACATGAAGCAAATAAAAGATATGATTTATCAGCTTATTCATTTTTGCAGCCTTGAAAGAATTCTCTCTCTCTCTGGTGTTCAATAATTATTTATTTTATTTAACGATACATATTAAAAATTATGAAACCAGCTTGTTCAGCAAATGAGAGATATGTTAAAAAGCAAGCAACGAAGACACATTTCAGCTGTCCTGTCTGACATATCAAGACTCTTGTTGGTATTAAGAACATGAGCTTTTTATCATATCACTCAAGCATTCAAAAACATATTTTTCCTGTTGGTGCTGACACTGGACATGATCTCACGGGAAGTGTGAGAGAATATTTTAATAAAAATACACGGTACGCTCTGTGGGTACAATGTAACGTGAAGTTATCCTGGAGTGAGAACAAGAAGGCGACAGTGGGAAAATTATCTTTTAGTGGTGATCAAAAATTAATTTGTCCTGTCCTCGGTTTCCTTCATTACTAAACAAAATATAAAAAATAAGAAAAGTCAAAAATCATTACTCTGCTGAAGATCAAGCGAAGCTCACTTAAATAAGTAGCAGTTATAATAACAGTCATTTAATATGCAAAAAAATAACGAATAAAAATAAAACATGCTAAAGACTCTTTATAGCAAAGAGTATACGAATGCAAAACTCCAGATTATCTTGCGAGTGGTGCGCGTTACATTACAGTTATCTAGTAAATTAAGTAAATAAGGATGCATAAAGAGTCAAACAATATTGACAAAGTAGTGATTGGAGAATGCTTTGAAAGTTGTCAAAGGCCTTATAATAAAATGTATAACTTGCAAATTTTCTGCGTTAGCCGTTAGCTATAGCTGCCAAGACATGATATGGTCTGTCTACATGCAAAATAAAAACAGACAGACAGAGCTAATAACCTCTTCAACACAAAACTTAAATACTAAGAACAAACTGCTTAGTCTTGAATTTTAATTTATCAAATTTTGCAACTGCACAGCAAGACAGCATTAAAAATATATTCGTTTCCTGCATACGGGATGGATAAAAATTATTGTATGCGTTTGTAAGTGGTTTTATTTTTGTAGTGAGCCTCTTTAGTTGCAGCATATGTCTACAGGCAGACCACAACCGCAAATCAAGATCAATGATTTATTTATACCTTCATATTTATGTATCTAAATGTTAGTGCGTAAATAAACATTTCAATTGTTATGTACAGTACTTGTGGTTACACTGAAATTATGGCTGCATTTGTTTCATATTATGGGAAGCAAAAGAAGATGCACAGATTTGAAGCTAGACACTCGACAATAATGGAAGAAGCATACTTTTATTAATTGCTCGCAAACAATTTGACACGCGCACTCTTTTATGTTCTTGATAATCATGATGATGCTCACCATCTTAACTATAGTTGTGAACTGCGAATAAACTAGAATTGGGAATTTGAAAACAAACTAGATAAGTACGTTTGCTGAACAATGAAATCATACAAGGAATACATTGGCTGTGTGTACTCACATCAAACTGAGTAACTGACTATTCTTTCTGTTTGCCACCCCATTTACTTGCAGGCGTTTTTATGGTTTCGCAACCTGAATGCAACAATTCGCAATAAATAGCAAGCAAGGCTAACCAAAACCAAACCCGTTTTTGCCTAACCTCTTCACTTCTTTATTCACATGAAGCGAGCAAAGATAAGGTATGATAGTAAATAGATGAGGATACCACGCAAACCTACTAATGCTCTACGGCGAAATCTGTGATTAGAAAATGAATTCTTAGAAACATGCATCATAATCAGCGTCAGTTTAACAATGGAATTGAGGTTCTATCCACAACATACCTATAACATCTTTTGCTAAATAAACGATCTAAGCAAAAACAGAGAAGTGAATGGCGAGGAGACACTGGCGAGGAGGTTATTCAGAACGTGTACAATTCTTTCTTTCTTTTCCCATGCCGTCGTAAACATCGTAAATAACATCGCGTGGTCATACTTACCATATCTTCCTGTGTGTGCAAAATCTTGGTGATGTTCGCGAGCTGGGCATTGATTCATTCGAAGGGGTAGTAGGTTCTTATAGAATACATTATAGGTTTTCTTTCAGTGAATAATGAGTCAAATATAAGTTACCTATTGCTATCACATCACCATATTTTTGCAATGGGATCCTCACGATGGTGTCAAACTTGTTTTCTTATAAGATGACCAAAGGAATAATATGGTAACATGCAAGGTGGATGTGGCTGTTTGAAAATGGCAACCTTGCAATGTTGTTGTGCGCAGTGTTAAAAGACTTTTACTAATAATAGGCTTATTAGAAGGGGACTTCTGTTATTGAGTACTGCAATGTGTGGGGATTTACGTGGTGGGTTTTTAAAAACCAAGTTCTCAGACTCCTTACATTGCGAGTATTGTTGAGAAAAGTTTTAGAACCTGATGTAGATGAGATTATCTAATCAATCGAAGGAAGTGTAAAAATCTTGGTTCCAGTAATGACGACACTCTCTTGGTACTCCTCGGTTTCTCGGAATATCCACTTCGACCTGTTTCATCATCCTCTCAGTCATTATGAAGATTTCGCTGCATCTCCGACGTTTCTCAAGAAGCGCTATTTTGAGAGATGGGGATTCTTCGGGATGATGAAGGAAAGCGAAGTTCAGAGTGTAAGAAAAATTGCAAAGTATCGTTCTCTTCCCTTTGTGTGATTGTTCAGTGTTTCAAAGGATAGGCTGAATTTTTGTGTCATTCTTATTAGAATAAATCAGACATTTGTTTTGTGACCTGCTGTGGTTGGCAAAAATTCATATACATTTGTGCTTGCTGTTAAGCCTGAATGAGCTGTGGCACAGACACCAATTACAGAATTACAAAATTCTGTAAATGGTAATTTGAACATTGCTGCAGTGACAATAATAAATGGAACATGTGCTACAAAAATTATCACCGCAGTGAGAAGAGCACAAATGTGGGACAAAGTTGGCTCTCAAATTGCGAAAATGTGGATTTTGTGCAATTGTGAAATGACTTGAAATGAAATGTAATTTTTTATTCAAACACAGCTTTTGTGCTGGATAGTATTTGAAAACATTTTGGGCATATTAATAAATGCTTTGTGTACCTGATAATTAGCGCCAAGCGCCAATTACATACGTTAAAATTAGCAAAAATGTAGCACATACATTATAATTAAGGTGTTTAAGTTTTTGTTGCAATTATTATATTATTTTATACCATGATGAAGTGCTCGAATTCTGCGACAATGCTTTCTACTGTCGCATTCATTTTTCTAGTCATCACTTCTTGCGGCAATTTCGTTAGCGCTACAGTGATACCTGAGATTAGGAACGACAATGATAACCGTAACAATACTAGTGTTGAAGAAGCCGAGGCGGTAGCGCCGGAGGAGAACAGGGTAGATATTACTTACGATGAAAAATTATTCAAAGAAATCGATCACGACATTTTGCAAGTCATCGGGGATCCATCAAAGTTATCATTGTCATGTCACTCAAGCAGAAACAATGCGATGTCAGTTGAATGGAAATATCATGGAATTGAGGTAAGAAAGCTTAATTCTTCGTGCTGCAAGGCATGTTAATGTCAATCTAATCCGGCAGCAAAAAAATACACAGTCCAATCAAATGACATGGCATAATGCTTTTTTATTAATAGGAGGGAAAGGTAGATTTTATTCCTGATGAGAATTATGTACACTTCAATTTATCCGCTGGTCCTTCTGTACTTCGAATCGAGTGTCTGCTATCGGGAAACAAAAATGTCAGCAATAATACACTCGTTTATACCGGAGGTCAGTGACTTAATTTCCAAATTGTAGAGACAGAAAATGTTTTGTGTAGAATAAATCATGACAATTAACTATAATGAATGAAATAGATGATATACCACCATTCCTCTTTAACCATGGACAAACGATTCGTGCCGAAGTGCTGAATGAAACAACCGCCCGTTTTCCTTGTTTGCTGAACTATCCGTTGGAGGGCTTGGACAAGGATATACAGCTTTACAAGGTTTCAGTTTTGTTTGCGGTTTTTGATAAACCAACTTTACCAACGAGTTATTACAAGTGAAATTCTAATTCTGTATAGGACGGGAAAATGGTTGAGAACAAAGACAATTGCTTGAGCTACACAGCAGAGCTTGGCTACTTTCTGAACCTGACGGTGTTAGAGAATCCAATAGGAAGCTATGCATGCAAAGTGATGAATTCCACAGAGAATGACTTTGTGTTCGTTGAGCTGGATAAAAGTAACCTAATTGACAATTATTCTTTGAATCTTAAAAAATAATTATTGACAAAGTAAAAAAAATTACCAAAAAAACTTTTTAACAGGTAGCTTCATTCGCGTGGAATATAAAGGTTTCTTAAGAAATTTCTTTGGAGGTGCTCCGCAGTACCACAGGTTTGAATGCAAACTGCCAAAGTCAACGTTTCAAGATAAGTTCGAGTGGTACTACTTGTGGGCCAATGGAAGTTATGGTGCAATCGATGTTGGACCGGAAGGTATGTGTCATATTTCTACATTTTCAATTTTTATGAAGACATTTAGTTTAATGTAATAAAAATATTTAATAATCCGCAGAAGAAATGATTAGATCTACACTCGACAAGCTTCACTATTCTCAGACAGTGAAAGTTCGCTTTCCAAGTGCGGATGTGACTCACATTGTTTGCGCCGGGATGGGTCTGGATAGCTCGAATTCTTATAACAATACAATCGCTGTGGAAGTCAAAGGTTAAAACTAAACTTAGATTTTTTTACCGTGCCATCTCATGCTAAAAATGCAAGAAGTCTAAATGTTACTATCAAAATTATCGCAGAAGCCTATAAACCAAACATTGTAAACGAACCGTCCCATAAGCCAATAGTTTACAAAACGGGTAGAAATTTAACGTGTGCTACCACCGCAGACCCGGTTAACTGGACATGGCTGGAAAATGGCAAACCCGTGGTACGTTCTTTATGATACTTGCATTTTTCAAACGCAGCTACGCTGTATGTCATCAGTTAATGTTAATAGTTAACTTTTCATTAATATTTAGAAGGACGTTAAGTACAACATCACCTATTCATACACCCGAGGTCAACTCCGAACGAGCACTTTGTCACTGCTTCCCAATGCAGACGAATACAAAACAAATTATACTTGTGTAGTCCACAACTGTAAGTAGTTAATTGTAATTAGTCAGTTGATCGGCATCACAAGAAATTGTAACTAAATGTAAGTTAATTTTAATTTTCGCATTTAGTTTTGGGAAAAGCCAATTTTAGTTTCCTAGTTCAGCTGAAACCGACAGAAGAAAAGAGTTTTGAATGGCTAATCATCACTATTGTAGTTGTGCTTGCAGCCATAGTCTTAGCCTTGGGTTTACTCTTCACATTTTGGGACGTAAAAGTCAATGTGGTAAATATTAGATTTTCAATTTTAGTTTTATTTAGTCACTTGTTTGTAAAGCCAGGAATAATTTGAATTTTGTTTTGTAGACGCCACGTAAATTCAAAGAAGAATTTATCAAAAGATTCTTTCAAGGATCTCATTACAATGAACTGGAACCGTATGCATCAGTTTCTTATGATGACACACACGAAATTCAGAAAAGCTCACTCATTATTGGTAAATGAATATTATAATTCTGTGACCAGTGAGTCACTTCAATCAAAATTTCATTTAATCATAAGGAGGATGTTCATTATTTCAGAGAGGGAACTGAAAGGGGGCAACTTTGGCAAGGTCCAATTGGGAAAGCTCAAAGACAAAAACACAAACTCCAGCACGCCAGTTGCAATTAAATCAATGAAGGACGACCTTAAGTTGTCCGAGAAGGATCTCGAGTTTGAATTTTGCAACTTTCTTAACGAGATAAAAATAATGCAGTATTTAGGTCATCACAGGAATGTGGTCAGCTATATCGGAGCTGTAACTTCTGACATAGCAATGTGTAAGCAAAAAAGGCATTTCTATAGAAAGCAAGACAAAAGTTTTTCATTTCCAAATGGTTACATTGAAGTTTAATGATGATGATGAAACTTGATCCTGACTTGAGATAGATAGCGCATACCTCGTGGTGGAGTATTGCTCTTGTGGGGATCTTGCCACATACCTCAGAAGTCTGTTCAGAAACGGTGGTTCATTTCATGATGATATCCAGAATCTTCATCGAAATTTACACTCTGGGTATGTATCTATGTAGGCCAAACTGTTTATCTAGAAATTAGTAAGGTAATTAGTAAGTTTAATTAATTGGATAACTGTGTGAACTTTCTGATGAATAGAATGAATAATAAGAGGGGACCGGCTTTAAAAACATCACATTTGATGAAATGGGGAGAAGACATTGCAGCGGGGATGGAGTACATCAGCTCGAAAAACTTGGTTCACATGGACCTAGCTGCTCGTAATATTCTCCTGGCTTACCAAGGCATAAATTCGGAAGAATATACAGATCCTGGGAAGTTGATTGCAAAAATTTCCGATTTCGGCTTGTCAAGAAATTTGGACAAGACACAGAAAGAATACTATCAAATTGTGGTAAGTTTCAGTGCGGTAATTATTCACCTCGCGTGTTCTATTTTATGCAATCCTTTAATTACTTTTTTTAGTTTGACTCGCCTGAAAATAATCGACCGCGTGAGTTGCCCTTGCGGTGGTTATCACCAGAGGCATTAGAATCACTGCGGTTCACAACTCAAAGTGATGTTTGGGCGATGGCGATTACTTTCTGGGAGATGTTTACATTTGGCGAAGGTAAATTTACATAATGTGATAAATACAATTAAAAGGCACATTTCAAAGTGATAATGTATATCTCTACTTTTAGTCCCGTACAATGAACTCCCTAATAACGGGGATATGCGAAAAACATTGATTTCTCATTTGCGAAGTGGCTACCAACTCAAGCAGCCAGACTATGCTCCAATAGACATGTTCGATGACCAATTTAAATATTTTCAATTCTCATATTATAAACCTTTTAACGGTCGTAACAGCAGAATTATTTACATTTAAAAATTATAGGTGGGAAATTATGAGACTCTGCTGGAGCGAACGTACAAGTGAGCGACCCAGCTTTAGAATAGTAAAGGAAATGCTCCAAGCAATAAATGAAAATCTAGTAAACCAACAACAAAAAGTTGAAACAAAGCAGAATCAGTCGGTAAGACATTTGCAAACATGCTGTGATGGTGCTGTAATGGTGTACTACTGTAAATATGTAAAAGAAATATTTCTCATGAACATTTGTCCCCGCAGAATTATTTTACACCGTACACGACAATCGGTTTCGTGGAAAATCCAAGTTACAATGCGATGGATGACGATGAAAGGGAAGACGATCAAAGTGGCACCAGTGAAAATTCTGAGGACGATGATGATGATAACAGGAATCAGGAAGAAATTGACAGAAGATGAAAGATTACACGACAAAATGATTTAAATTTACCTTTATCAGGGATGCTTGAGACAAATTTATCAAAACGAAATTTCAAAGTTTTTAATCAACCTGAAATTTGTGTTCAAATCTGATGAAAAACAACAGAAAAAGCTTGGTTCGCCACAGTTTAGTTTGTCTGAATTATTATCTTATTATCAAAAGGCTGTTTCTTATTATTATTATAAATATATTATAAGTACACATATGTATCAATTATCATTATGCAAGGTGACAATATTATTTCCAAGTCTTAAGGAATAAAAAGTATTTTATATTTAATGTCAAATCTAGATTTTGTTTATTGAAATACAAATTACGTCACATTCGCATGGCATAAAGAAAGGAAAACGACACATGTGTGTCACTCGTCACTCATGTATGGACATGCACGCTAGCGAAAAACTGACCATATATCAACTACAAATATTGCAAATAAATGAAAAATTCACACCGAATGACGACTTTCTGTGGTCAAATTACTTTGAACCAACTGTCCCTGAGTTTCATCAAGTCTCAACGTCACAACCAAACTGATGAATATTGGTTGGGTCAGTGGTTGGTAGTCTTATCCTGTTATTCCTGTTATTGGCTTTACATTTACAAGGACATTCTTAATATAGCGACTGTCGATGACAAATCTTTACGAAGTAAAAAAGCCCTGTTTACTTTAGCCTTAGGCGCAAAGAGTACGGCACACACAACTCTTCTTTCAATCGTTGTGCAAGGAAGTTGCTAATTAATAACCTATAACTGCTAAATGAATTCAATTCAAAAATTCTGAATTACAATGGTGAAATTATAGTGAACTATATATACTTTAAAGCGCTTGTATTTTATGGGATGTGTGTAAAGTGGTGTGGTATGCGTTGATTTTGGAAAACCACAAACAAAAATGGATTCTATTGAGTGCGCAAAATATTACATAACTGCCCAAGGACAACATGTTCCAGATTTTAATGCCACTGTTAGCTAACGGGGTAAACCATTGTGCACCGCACACTAAAGAGTGACAAAAGATGAAAACAATTATAGTGTCAGCAATATTACTTCTATTACCTTCATACTTCTGTAATGCAACAACTTTGCAATTACACAATGTTACCAAACAATCAGGTCAGGTTCATCAAGTAAATGGACTCCGCGACATTCCAGACTCGAACAATACTCGTCATAAAGACAATGAAAGCGTCGATCTCTGCAGACGGGGTGAAACTGTTCCCGTGTCTGTCTACAATCGTCTTGCTCTCTTGCCTTGTAAATTCTTGGCCAACGCCAACGATTCTGATCTAATCATAAGTTTATATAAAGTATGAGAAAGTGTTTCAAGTGAATTATCCTATTTGACCTTACATTAACCGTTTGTATAATGCAATTTAATACTTTAATTTTATCAAGGGTACCCCCAGTACAACGTTAACGTTAGTGGAAAGCACAGATGCATTCATCTTGAACTACACGAGGACATCTGGGTTTCTTGTGAATGTAACTGTAACAAAATTAGATCAGAGTAACAACAAATACACTTGTTCAATAGGACATCCTAAGTTGGAACTAAGAAACTACCTCATTCTAGAGCTCGTGAAAGAAGAAGGCAAATTTTTTAAATACAATATTTGCAACTGAAAACTGCAATTTACAAAATGAAAGTTCTGGTCAATAATAGAACTATTTAAATGAATTTTATTAGATGCGCTTCTGGACATTTCATGCGAGAATTGCACATGTTTGCATTATGAACCCGGAGCAATTGGCTACTACACATGCCACGTTTCGCAATCCATTTTCCCGGAGAAAGTTCACTGGTTTTTTAAAACTACAGAGGGAGAATATTGGAAAAGTAAAAATAATTATGATTACATACTCACAGTTTTTTCTATTGTCCCACATTGCTCTATTTCTTTTACTTTTTAAAATAGTGTCAAAATCTCCGGAAGAAATATTATCTAAAAACGGAATAGTGAATCATAGAAAAGAGATATTACTACCAAATGTTGCAGTTTCCGGTGTGGTGTGCACAGTCGAAACAATTAAGGGCAACAAATTGGAAGCCATTGCCCCCGTTCTGCCGAGAACAAAAAGTAAGTAAAAAGCTTAAGGTAAAATTTATTTTTAGCAAATCGAGAAACAAATTTCATTCTTGAGGCTAAAATAACTTTTATGGAAAATGACAGAACCAGCGAAACCGGAAATTGTCGACAAGCATTTAAACACTGTGATAGAGGACAAACCTGGCGTAGAACTAACGTGCTCTTTTCTTTCTGATTCCGATGCAACTGTCGAGTGGTTCCAGAATGGAATTCCCTGGGTTTGCTTGTCTTGTGCTTGTGTTGTATAATTTATTTAGATTTAATTCAAATTTTTGGAATGATTTTTAACTTGGAATGCATTTTTCTATTACATAAAGGAGCCTACCAACCGGTTTGAAAATCAAAAAAGTAATCCAAAGTTTCAGACGGTTACCAGAATCCCGCACACCTATAATTTTACAAATTATACGTGTAAAATTAGTAACGGTAAATAATAATTCAAGTTTATCATCTTATGGTTTCCAACCTTCGGTAATTTTTTCAATGAAATTTTAATTCTAACGCACAGAGGCAGGGCTTGACACAAAATCTTTCATATTACAAAGAAATTGTAAGCTGTCTGATTTTCATAATTTTTATTCATTTCCATAAAAATATTTTCTACCAACTAGATTATTTAAAATACCTATATACAGCATCTCAGGCTTCGCTGACCACAGACTGGACAAAAGTGGGACTGGTTTATGCTTTGATTCCTTTAATTATATCCGTGCTCTTTGCTTCGCCCTTCGCAATTTGTTTATGGCTGGTAAGATTTTAAAACAATAAACTTTATTTTAGTACTTCGTCATTACTCCGTATTTTTGATTACATCTAAAAATGAAACGGATAGAACTATCAGAGACGAAAGGCTGTGATGAAACGGTTGGATGAAGGAGATCCCGTTGTATCTTCGCAGTTGAACATAAATTACGGTACACAATTCATTTTAAGTATGAACTAATGCTACTGTAGTAAAAAATTCTAATTAACATTAACTACGAATCATATAGATTTATGCCAAAAAATCAAAGAAGGCCAATTTGGTGAGGTGTACAAAACGACGATGAAAGACGAAAATAAAGAAAAACGTGAAATTGTCTTGAAAACATTTAAATGGCAACCAGATTTAAATGAGACTCAGGCTATGCTCGTCTTTATGGATTTAATTGAGGAGATTCGAATAATGCAATTATTGTTTTCCAACGTTGACCGACAACCGGAAAATATTGTCAGATATTTGGGCTATGGGGCACCGAGCATACAAAAATGTACACATGCATTTAATTATATGACTAATGGATTATATGAATAAAATGATTTACCGATTGAGTAGTTAAGGTTTATCTTGCCCTTGATTTCTGCTGGCCCGGACAATTGGAAAGTTTCTTGATGGAACGTGCGACTCAGGATAATCAATTCTTTGATGATTGTGAAAATGGAGCTTTTCTTTATACGGAGCGAGACGAGTAACGAATCATGCATCATTATTAAATTTTACTGTGATGATTTTAAATTACAATTTGTTGAATTTCATTACTTTGCTTTTAGGCACATGAGTGAATTCGTGGGTCCAATTGTTTCCACTTCCAATTTAATGAAATGGACAGAACAAATTGCCTCAGCTGGGGTGTACATGTCTTTGAAACAGGTTGGCAATTGCATTTATAAAGATTTAAGATGATAATGTTACGGTAAATAATGATAAATTCATTTTTACTCCAGATAGTCCATCGAGATTTAGCAGCGAGAAATATACTGCTGAAATGTCACGCTTCGGGCGATACAGTTGATGAATTTGTCGTCCAAGTTGCAGATTTTGGAATGGCACGAGTAGTCAATGGAAATGCGTACATCATGGCAGTCGTACACACACAATTCTAATTTTACGATAGTTTTAAAATGCCATAAATAAAATTATTTACTTTGTTATATAGGAAGGATCAGAGGACAACAGAAATGAAAAGCCACGATTTATTCCTGCGAGATGGTGGCCCCCTGAAGCATTGTCCAGAAATTATACACTTAAGAGTGATGTGTGGGGTTATGGTGTTCTGCTCTGGGAAATGTTTAATTTGTGTTTGAAAAGGCCTTACACAGAGAGAGATGAATTGCCTAATCCAGAAACGGATGACCATCAATTACCCAATAAACTCATGACTTACCTGCAAAACCCAGGGAATAGGCTGAAATGTCCAATGTTACTCGATAATAGCAGTGAAATGTGAGCGGACGCTAACTTCTAATAATTAACCTTTTAAAAGTACAATTTTTTTCCTTCATGCCTTTCAGGTGGGCGTTGATGCAGACTTGCTGGAAAGAAAATCAGGACGATCGACCAGATTTCCAACAAATTCATTCAAGTGTTCAGAAAATTAACAGGAATCATGGGCCGTTCCCTGAACGAAAAAAAGATAAACCTACGGACACCAGGAAACCTTCAGGAGAATATGTATGTATTAAACAACTTAAGCAAAGATTCATTAAACTAATGATACTCAATAAAATAAAATAAAATAAACAATTCTTTAAAATGTTTTACAGCTTTCACCTGGCTATTACAGAATGCATCAAGTGACCGGATGTACCAAATCTTCTAATGAATCTTTCTCCGAAGTAGTTTAGAGAGAATAATGCAAATTAATGATGGCAAAATTGAATTATTTTTATTGAATCAACAATATTAGAATATACTGCAAGTTTAATGGAACAGACACAATTTCATTTCATCTTTCATGTTTTTAATTTTTCGATTTATATAAGTTTTCCAACTCGACCAAAGTTCGCAGAACAATTTCCTCTTTGAACGGGCGTCCTATTATCTGCACGCAAATCGGCATTCCCGCAGATTCCGACAACCCCTTTTTATAATTTGAAAAGTTTATGAGTGCAATGGGTACATTAATACATTAAAAGAATAATTATAAAATTCAAAAAGTAGATAAACCTCATTGAACTTACGGCTTTGATCAGCTTAAAACCGGGTTCGCCTTGGTCATCATACGAGTCAATATTTTTTCCACTCTCCGTTCCAAAGCGAACAACTCCAGCGGGAAAATCCACAAGGTTCCAGATACAAGTATAAACAGCACCGTCTTTTTTTTGTAAAATAAAACCAAACATTACATCACTTAACCTAACCTCTGCCCTCTTCAATCACATCTGCCATGTCTATCAATTTTAAACTGCTTACGCAAAGCAGCAGCTGCATCGCCCAATTTCACCGCGGGATGGGGAAAGGCCGGACTGAGGAGAACATCAACTCCAGCTTTCTCCATTCTCTCCAGAATGTCAAGAATAATGGCTTTCCTTTCATTTGCAAGTTTCGATAAATCACCTGCGGTTTTCACATCATCGCCGCATCTCGTAAGAATTTTATCTCTCTCGGTCCGCTCTTCCCCATTGTTTACCTCGGCAGCGGAGTTCTTTATTCCAACGTTTCTGATCCCGTGTACCAAACCAGCAACGCAGTTGGAGATCGGCTCACCCGCAAACATCCCCTTTAGATATGCTCCCTGATCTGCCATCAACAGATCAAAATAGACCTGTAGACACTTCACCTCGTCAAACATTTGAAAGGGAATCACTCTGTGACCCTCGGATTCCAAAGCACGCTTAGCATCAAGCACGGTTTGTCGAGTGTCTTCAAACGGTGGGAAGAAAGGCAGAGATGTGAAGTAGCCAACGCTTAATTTTTCTTGCGATGAAAATAGCTATTGAATTGTATAAGGTAATTGAGATCTTATTTCAGATTTAAAATTGATATCAACTAAATTCTTAGAATAAAATATGGTACCGCTTCATTCCATGGAATCGGCATTGCCAGCGGATCAAAATCATTCTGTAAACCGTTTTCAGTTATAGCTTTCCACACCAAAGATAAAATCTTTGCATCAGGGGCAATAATTCCAGGGACACCGGTGACTGCAATATGCGTTTTAGCTTTGTTAATTCTTTTATAAACTGAATTAATGAATTAATTGATGGAAACATTTTACCGGCAATAGTTCCTTCCATGCACTGGACCAGTCCTTTGCCGCTCAATCGATTGATTGTCGGTCGCAGAGTGGCGACGCCATTAAAATGAGATGGAATGCGAAGGGAACCACCCAGATCACTTCCGGTTGCAATCGGGGCGCCACCTTGTAAATCATATCATTCATTGCTAATTACGATTATCTCTTTAACTTGTTTCGAAAGTTTTCAACTTCACCTGCCCCAATAATACTCCCAGAGCCAGAGCTAGATCCTCCTGGGGAAAGTTTATCGTTAAGTGCGTTGGTAGTAGCTCCATAAATAGGGTTTTCACCTGTTAATAGTAGTAAATATTAGTAATAGTAAATAATAGTAATAGTAGTAGTAGTAAATAGTGAGTGAAGTAAAATAGTCTACCTGCGCCACTAAACAAACTCTGAGGCACATTGGTCTTTAAAAATGGAATCGCTCCACACTTAACCAGAATTTTCAACAGCGCCGAAGATTCCGAAGCAGTAGGCTTATCAAGATTTTTGGCGTAGCCTATAATATAATAGTGGAGGTGAGCATCCATTTACCGTGGATAGGAAAATTAGAATACCGTTTTGGTGAAAGTCGAGTTAAGAGCCCCAACCTCACCCAATTCAAAAGCAATTTTTAGGTCAACTTTGTTTTGTCAGGTTAGGTTTGAATAGGATAGAGAAACTTTCTTTTTCATTTAGGTTAGATTAGGTTTAAATTTAAAAAATCACGAGCTTCTTTCTTTGTTTCGTTAGGTTAGGTTTAAATCCCGCTTTACTATGTACATAAATCCATTGTGGATACTGACCTAATGTGGAATGCATCCCCTGAACATCCAGATCATCTTTGCTGAAAAGGGAATTTGGGCACTTTTAGTTATTGCTGTCAGAATTATTAGAATTAAATTAAAAAAATTAAACTACATACATAGCTATTGGAAGTCCGTGAAGAGGCAATGGATCACCGCTCACGTTCGTATCCAAAGCAGAAGCATATTCCTAAGTAGATGAAAATTAATCAAATATCAAATATTTAATTGTCAAATTCCCTCAATTCACTCACATGAACATTAGACATTATTCGAACTCACAAGTGCTTTCGGATTAAATTCAGTGACACAGTTGAACTTTTCCGTTACTTCAAGAGCTTTCGCAGTGTACGCGGACAAAACCTCACGTGCTGAAAGTTGACGCGCTTGCAGCTTACGCAGGAGTTCTTCAACAGGGAGTGCAACAATTTCTTTGGCCTTTTTATCGAGGACGAAATCTTTCTTTATCTTCGCAAATGACTCGTTTCGCTCCTGTTGCTTTTTCGCAATTTTTTCCAACAACACCGGGTCTACGGCTTCCTGTGATTCCATTTTTTGGATTGTGCTTCGTAACACGACTTTGCTATGACTTATGAAATGACCTTTTTACGTACGCTTCCTGCGAGCAACTAAATTCATTTATGCATGGTTTCTGTCTATTTAAGCTTTGAAGTTGCATCATTACCATTGGCATTTTAGTCATAGTCCAACCTCTCCACTTTCCACTTCATATGCAGGAGCAGACAGTGCAGTGTTTATTTGATTACTTTTCATCAATTTGACCTTGAATTTGAGATCTTTGGTTAGAATGGGTATTATATTCGTCGGCTGTCATACACCACTTACAAACTTTATGTCGCTAGCAAGCATTAGAAGCCCAATTTTTGGACCAGGTTCGTTTCCACTGAAAAGCGAAAAGATCGTGGTTCATTTCATGGTTCTTGTCAGTCATGTAGTTTCTATTTGATTCATAATAATAAATGTATTTGATGAATTAAATTCAAATACAAGATTCGTTTAATGAAGCTATTTAAGAAAATACAGAAAGACGTTTTTACACTTTTTCTTTATATATATTTTCCAATTCAACCAACACTCGAAGAACCAGCTCTTCTTTGAAGGGAGTTGAAATTACTTGCACGTTTATGGGCATTCCAGCTGAATCTTTCAGTGCCTAGGTAAAGTAAGGTTTAAATTGGTCCAGTTTAGACGAGTCACGACACGACACAAGAAACCCAATCGATTTATTATATGCATATGTAGATTTTTAAGAACATAAACTACGTACCAATTTAGCCGTCTTCAATAAAGGTTCACCTTGATCATCATAGCATTCAATTTTATTCCCACTTTCAGTTCCAAATCGAACTACTCCAGCAGGGAAATCGGCAAAGTTCCAGATACTAGTATAAATTCCTCCAGCTTGAAATATAAAGTTGATTTAATTATTACTCCATAGTACAACAAAATAATTATCATTAAAAATTCTAATCAATTAAGCTACATACACATAGCGCCATTGCCAAGCTCCAGTGAGACAGCCGGGAAGGGGTAGGTTGGACTCAGCAAAATGTCCACTTTACTTTTCTCCATTCTCTGCAGAATGTCCAAAGTAATTGCTTTTTTCTCATTGAGCGCTCGCGATAAATCATCCGCGGTTTCCACGCTAGCTCCCCATCTGGAGAAAATCTTTTGTCTTTCTGTTAAAAATGCTTCTTCATTGGAAACGGTCTTCCCAGAATTTCTTATCGCAGAAACCAATCCAGAGACGCAGTAGGATATCGGCTCCCCAGCAAACATTTGTTCCAGATACTTCCCTTTGTCTGCCATAAGCAGGTCATGGTAGACTTCCATGTAGTGAAAATCATCAAACATTTCAAAAGGCACGACCTGATGACCCTTTGACTGCAGGGCGGTTGCTGCATCCAGAACTGTCTTTTGTGTGTCCTCAAAAGCGGGAAAGAATGGAAGAGTGGTGAAATAGCCAATTCTTAGATTTTCCTTTGAGGTGAACATCTATATTATAAATGGCCCAGCATTGCTAATTTATCGACTTGAAACTAAAAACTACCATGATCAATTCTAATTTTAATTTACCGTTTCATTCCATGGAATTGGGACAGCCATTGGGTCGAATTGATTTTGTAGAGCATTTTCAGTTAGGTATTTCCAAACAATTGATAATGTTTTAGCGTCTGGAGCAATTATTCCAGGCACTCCTGTAACTGTAAACAATTTTCTTTCATTCTTGAAATCATTAAATTTTGCTATGGATTTTGAACGTCTAGTGAGATTAAAAACCTACCTACATGCGACTAAATCTGGAACACACTGGACCAGGCCCTTAGGACTCAACCGGTTTACGGTCGGTCTCATTGTGGAAACTCCGTGAAAATGAGAGGGAATCCTGAGGGATCCTCCTAAATCACTTCCGGTTGCGAATGCAGCACCTCCTAAGCAGGTCATTATTGTATTAAAATTGGTGTTCCCGACATTGAATCATATAGCTTGAAATGTCTAACAATGCAGGTACTAGAATCATCTTACTGGAATTCTAAATCCAAGTGCGTTTAAATTTAATCTAACCGGTAGAATTCGAATCAGAAATCTGTTGCAAATTAGCAAACCCATGAGCAAATTACGGTTAGACGTATTTGTAGATTTTGACCTTGCGGATTCGAGTTTTCCCGGATAGATTAGAGATAATAAAGCTGATTAGAATCCGAACCATTGTATAATAATTCTAATATAACCTGGATTGATTGTAATGTTTAACCTGCAGCTACAATACAAGCAGAGCCAGAACTAGAACCTCCCGCAGCTAACAAAGGATTGTGTGCGTTCAAAGTTTGTCCAAATATCGGATTGTCACTTGCGCTTGAAAACAATGATTGGGGGACATTGCATTTTACAAAGGGAATTGCACCTAACTACCAAAACGATTGAATGGCGTTATTTGCGTTATAACTGTAAGTTTGATTTTTAAAGAGAATTCAGGTGCGGGGATGGACAGAGCTTCAACAGAATTTTTACGATCACTGCCGACTCGGAGGCCGAACATTCAAGACGCTTGGCGTATCCTAGCGTGGTATCCATTTTTTCTACGTCAAGGTCATCTTTAATGGCAACAGGAAGACCATGTAATGATAACGGTGGACCTGTGATAATCTGGGAATCCAAACCGGTAGCCCATTCCTGAACACATTCATTAAAGTTTTTATCTTCAATTAACCTATCTATCTGAATGCACTTCAAATTTTTGGACTCACCAGAGCTTTTGGAATGAACTCTGTAACGCAGTTGAATTTGTCAGTTACTTCGAGAGCTTTTGCTGTGTAGGCACGAAGTACTTCACAAGAGGATATTTTCCTGGTTTGGAGTTGTTCGAGTAGTTCCTCCACAGACAGTTTGACAATTGCAATGGCATTTTCGTCAAGAATATTACTTTCTCTCAGTTTTGCAAATGATTCTTTTCGTTCTCTTTGTTTTTTCTCGATTTTAACCAGCAGGTCGCTACTAACTTTGTCTGACATGACGATCGCTGTGAACAAAATTGCTGATTTTACATAAGATACTATTTAAAGAAATGGCTGCGAAAAATAATTTGATTACTTAATGGAGCTATTATACAAAGTTTCCATTGCATCGCTTTTGCTTATGAAATTGTTACGTGTCCGCAATTATGTTAATCATTTCATTTGGCATTCATGATTAGCCATTCATCGAATTGCCGTCAGTTGCATGTCTTGTCACCGCTTACACAACACATCATAGGCCCACCGCCAACAACACTTTAACACTTATATGATCATCCAAAATTGCTGCCAATTGGATAATGGAATTGATATATACTCCAATTTAAGAGCTCAGAGCTATCTGTTTGTTAGATTAACCTTGAAAGAATCTGCTTTTTATCAGAACGCGTGGACCATGTCACACACTCGAAAATGCCATTTGCTTAAATAATAGGTATTTTGTTAATCTGATATTCTTGGAACCAAATATTCAATTACATATTGTCCATAATATACCTCGCAGAGACAACCAATTTCTAATCAAATTGCTATTAAATCAACGTTTCCAATTCCAATCAATTTTTTTCTGTTTGTCGTAACTGCGTCGGTATAGTCTCTGGAAAAGGTAACAATGAATAATTGCTAATGATTGGAATGAAGTTTCTCAAACGTCTCCCAGAAAAAAATACGACAGACACTGGAAAACGAAAAGCCGGACCTGTGCATCAACATAGTTTAATTACACACAACTACATATAACGCAGTCATTTTTGCTGTCGCCCCTCATTCGCTTTAATTTCAAAGAAACTAATAAAAAAAACCATTATCAGCAGAGCACGCAATAATTGTCGCATGTTCACCAAATAAATCGCATTTTCCTTCACTTCACCACACGTACATAATTCCACTCACCGTAGCTGTAGCTGGAGCTCATGTTCGTTCGTCGTTTAAAGCAAGGTGGTTCCAGTTCAGTAGTTGAGTTGCTTTGCGGTCGTTTTCCTGCTCCAGACGTCTGAACTTATTACTTTAGCCTTAAGTGCATTATAATTATTATGAGATAGTCCAGATATTTATTGGAGTCGTGCCGATCCATGCAATTCTTCCCTAATATCATCATGATGAGGTTATTACATTAGAATCTTGTGAACGAACTTATCTTTACCTACCGTACCGTTCCACCACGGACCAGACCATAAAGACAAGAGTGAAAATGTCTGTTTAATAATGCGTTGAGGGGAACGATGACGATGACTGCACAAAATGTGATATTGTATAACGAACGTAACTTAACGTGCCGATTAGAAACATGAGAAGCGAAGCACAGAGTGGAACACGCAAGCAAAATCAAACTAATGTAGGAAACTACAGTGAGAAGTGTAGGCTTGAGTGCCCTTTTTGTCTGGCTCATTAAGAACAAAAAAACCTGAGGCAACTCAGCTCTACCTTAATTTTCACACCCATACATATTTACAGAAAATGTGCAGAGCAGAACATCATATTTACTTTACTACTTTCATGGAACTTTTTTCTCTATACTCTTCAGATTCAGATACAAAATGTATCAAAATGAGGAGAGAAAACGAGATGTGAAATGAAAATGAAATGATGCTTTACGTTTCTCAAGGGGATGTGCCAATGCCGCTCATTCACTCACATCCACACAAAATATAAAGCACGCAACGCAAACCAAGTGCCATTATCGCACTTTCTTTTCCTTACTGCGTTACATAAGTTACGTAGAAAGTTTTCTTTTCAGTTGAGGTGCAATCCGCAATCTTCAAGGTTCCACAGTATCAATTTAACGCACGCTAAATGCATTCTAGATCCTGAGTTGTATGAGTGAGAAATCCGGGAAAATAAGAGAAAATTGAGAAAAGCATTCTCAACTCATGCTATGATGAAACCAATGAAGGTAATTACCGTATGGATGCGTGCGTGACGGTTCAAGCTTTTTTCTTTGCTTTTTACTGTAATGGTGTAATAATAGTAATTGCAACGGGCAACTGATTCTGATTGCTTGCATCAAAATGCGATATGGCGATTAGAGTAATTCTCGATACGATTCATGCGATTACGCGATTAATGCTGACTGAGAACAATTACTTTCTTTGAGATGTCAATAAAGTGCAGCTTTTAAATAGGTGTACAAAGCTCCTTAAAGGATTATATTTATGTTTTATTGCACTGTCAAATCAAATTAATTTGTACCCCGAATTCAATCAGGTCAAAGCCAGCTTCATTTTGTCAGCCCAACTCTCTGATTGTTTAAAGATAACACTCATTTTTGCAAATGCGTTATTCTTTTTCTCCGTTTTAATTCTCACTAGGTACTATCCCCAAATTCAATAACTAATAAGTAATATCAAACAGTAAACCCTTGTACCTTGTTATTTATTTTTACAATATGTACACAATTTTATGATACAGAATTTTTTATTTGGTACAATTAACTTACACTTGACATTGATCGTGCGGCATAATATGGCATGACTTTGATATTTAATGACATGTAACATGAGCATGACATTCGCATGACAGATTTTTCAGATTATGAAGTACACGATGCAAATAACATGAATAACTACTTTATTATTCGGAATAAAAAACCGACTGGCTTGACTCTCTCGTTTATATATTCTGTCATGTCCTTTACTTCCAATTTTATTTCACCTGTTCCATTTCATTTTATTTTCTCAAAATATCCTGTTCTTTTATTACTATTAAAAAAGCTAAATCACTACTTTTATTTACAGAAGGGCTTAATTGTTGTAAAATAAGCAATCATGTTGTGCTGTGGCGGAACGAAAAGAACCGCTAACATGCATAAGCACAGCAGTAGTAGCATAATTCATTCCGAATCTTCCACAACAACGATTTCAGATAGTAGAAAGTACAGTTCGAAAAGTTCGACTTACATATGCGAGGTGCCTGAAAAGATGCACAAGTTCTACGTGACCCCGATAATATCGCCGTCATCAATTATGCCAACCTTGAAGAACTCTAAGACATGTACAATAGAGAAGCTGCTCGAAAACAATACCGTACTTACAGTTATAATTTATAAGCTTGTATTTATCTATAAAACAATTGAAAATTAAAAATGAACCCTTGATCTCTAGATTCTTACAAAAATCTCAGAGCACTTAACGGTAAACGAGCTCCTACGTTTCCGCCTTGTGAATAAAACCTGGAGCAAACACCTCAGTGAAGTCCTTCGGGAGAGAATCGAAGGCGTAGTGATTCTCCAGCGCGGGATGGAATACTACACAAAAGTGATGAAATCTAGCTTCGATATACCGATTGGCCGCGTCTTTCTCAACATTCTCGACATGGATGATCCTGCAGTACAGAACTTTTTTCGCATTGTGGGACACTCTATCCACATACTTATTCTGAATTTGGAGGGCCACAGCATCCCCCTTTTCCAGAGGACTCTGCCATTTCTCCAAAACATGAAACAGTTTTCAATCAATCTGTTTAATCAACGGGATAAAGCTTCCAGGAGAAACACACTAGTTCACATTATTATTGAAGATTACGACAATGCAAACATGAAGAAGCTATTCCTTCCAAAGCTGGAATCCATAATTTTATCCTGCGAGTCGAACTGGAAATCGAATGATTTGTCTCTGCTGGAAGATTTGTTGCGCGCCTCGCCCAATCTGAAGAATTTAAATCTGCAGAAATGGCCGTTACTCTTGAAGCCGGATTTCTTTTCATCGGCACCAATGGAAAATTTGCAGTTTTTAATGGTTGGTTACTTGGCGGATCAGGATTTACAAATATTGGCACAGAAAAGGCTACGACTGAAGTCGGCCGAATTCCACTTGGACTGCGACGTGGAGGCGGAGTCGTTTGACAGGTTCTTGGACAGTGTTTCCGCCACTATGGAATACATCCAAATTGATAGCAAGTCCAATCAGGACCTGGCATTTCGTCTTCACCAAAAGATGCCGAATCTTCTTAATGTCCGGTTGACCCACTGGGTTGGTCCCATTTGTCTTGACTCGTTTGTTGGGAAATGCGACAATCTGATGAAACTCCAGCTGGGAAATTGCGATCCCTGTGGCATCTCCCTTAAGCAGATGCGATCGAATCCCAATGTCAAATACCTCGCCGTGAATTTCGGCAAGTTTTCTTCAGTTAGCTGGAAAACTCGATGTGAAGTTGTCAAGAATTTCATTTGCGCGTTCCCCGAGCTCGAGGCCTTCATGATGAGACAAGTATCAGATAAAACACTTGGTCAGATTGTGAAAGGTTGGCCGAAGCTGAAAACTTTGCGGGTTACTAGCACATTTGGACTGACGGATTCAGGTCTCACTGGCATTTCGGCTGCAGAGCTTTCAAAGATGACAAAGATCGAGAACAAGTTATTCTGTGGATGTTGTGTTCCCGTGTCCGTAGTTGACTTCAAGCCTTGCGTTGACAGCGTCAGGAAGGAACCACATATTGGCCAGCTCACAAGTAAGAAAAATACAATGCCTTAATATTATTTATTATTATTGTGGAAGGAAAGTTTATCTTTTCTCCACTTTTCCCCTTTCACGTCCTGGGTGGATGTTGGTGGGACACATCATCAAGTGAAATGATAGTGATAGTGATACACTTGTGGGAATATTGTGTATCACATCACATCTTATCACATGTACAACATATTTTTTACCACCAAAAAATAAAAGGACAGTTTTATGGCGTTCCCTTCTTTTCAACACATTTATCATGTTTTATCCCGTTTTTTTTTCGTTTTCCTAGATCTTGTGGATTTCAGTGTTGAATCAGAGGAAGGATCACATTTTCCTTTGACAAACTTTTCTCTTCATTTGGGAGTTCATGAGCTAACTAAACTTCAGTCGTTGAAACTGACTTGTCATAATGTAAGTCAATTTCGTAAATGAAAATGAATGTTCGTCCACATTCCAAGGATTAAGTCTCTCTTACCCGTACCTTAACTCAGCAAATATGTACATGTCTGCTTTCTAAGGAAATGCGTACCTATATCAATTCAATAAAATTGGAAGTGATATGTATGAAAGCAAAACTCCTTTTCAATTTGTATGTGTGTGGCCATTCGGATCGAAATAACTCTCTTGCAAAAAAGTCAGGTATAGGAGAGATATATTGTCCCTATAAAATGTCTACGAGGACCGCATGACCGAAACTGACTTGATGCGGTATGGTGGTGGCTGTACAAAAAATGGGGAAAAGTTGGAGTTTGATCTCACTGGAAAAATGGAAATAATGAATGAATGAGAAACTTTTAGCAAGATTATAAAGTTAGTGTACAGGTATAGCATAGCAGAAGAACTGTTGTATTATTATGTCCTTCTCCTATTCCTAACGAAAACTAATGGTTTCAAGTGAATGGATCACGTAAACCAACTAAAAAGTGTAAATGTTCAGAGAAAAGCAAAAGTTATATGGATACCTTTTATCATCTCCCGTTTACTTTGCCCAGCTCTTGGCTTTCACTCACTCGTTTTCATTTACCTTTTTTCTTTTTTTCTCTACAGGAGCTAGGGCCACATTGGTGCCTGAAAAGTATTGCTGACAATTTGCCGAATCTTCGGAATCTAACTGTGATGGACCGAACTATAAGTCACGATCGTTACGAAGAGTACGAGATGCATTATCTGCTAAAAAAGCTACCCAACGTGAAATTACATCTCGCTCCTACCACCATCAAGCATTTCTAAAGGAGCAGTGGAATAATGAGGAAAAGATGCTAGTGGAAATAGATTTTTTCAACAAATACTTCCAAAAATAGAAATTATTTTCAAAAAAGCATCGTTTTCCAGCTTATAGCAGTGGAGTGGTATTAAACTAACTTTTAATACTATAAGAAAAAAGAAACCATTTTCCTTTCACACCTTTCCTTCGTGTTTCTTTTTCTGTTCGCTGGATACTTAAATTTTATGTGCGTACGTGCTCCATAGGTATTTCGTACACAAACGTAAGATGTTCTATTACTTAGGTATTATTATTATATTATTAGAGTGTGTACATTCCAAAGTTAAGAAGGAGATTAAAAACTTGCTTTTATTACGCACCCCATTTTCCTTTCTATTTATTCCAATGTGCAAAAAGTTTTGCTCTTTAGAATTTGACATTAATTTTACGAATGGCTTCCGCTCCGTCTCAAAGGCAAATGCTTTCTTACCTGAACTTAAATGTGACCGTGTCTCCAATAAAATATTCTTGTAAAAGTAGCTAATGATATGTAAGTACCTAGGTGTGTGTATGTGTGTGTGGTCGAGAGGTGTAATAAATTAAAGCATACATTCCCATTACCTTCCGCTCCCTTACTTTATTACTATTTTGAAACTATTTTCAGGAAATAAATATTAGGCATTAGAAAGAAAAGGAAGAGCGTGAAAGAAAATGAATGGTTTCATTTTTTTAACCTGGAAAGGGCGGTAACGTAAGCAAATCGTATAGAAAGTAGAAATAAGAAATCATCCCGAATCATTTCCTTTTCTACCTAATGTATAAAAATTCCTTTC
This sequence comes from Cyphoderus albinus, assembly GCA_021029165.1. NCBI lineage: Eukaryota > Metazoa > Arthropoda > Collembola > Entomobryomorpha > Paronellidae > Cyphoderus > Cyphoderus albinus. The sequence goes on along the minus strand of VYYJ01001231.1, from coordinate 6,252 downwards.
GTGTCCGACTTAATTTTCTCCAACCAAATTATGCGTCCAATAAATTTTTACCATTTCAAACGTAATTTTCCCTGCTCTAGTTTCTCCATTTTTGCTTTATTTTTAGTATTCAAGGATCTGCAGCATTGATTTCGAAATAAAATATGAGACTGATTTTCTTAAGAAATTTCTACAGCTCAAATAAATATTACATCGAATAGAAAGTCTTTCACTATTTCTATTCCAGCCACGAAAATAAACGGTAAGTAACGGTGAAAAATCCCCGCTTTTGGATTTTGATCTTAGAGAATGTACGAATTTTTTCCTGCAAATTCCTCCAATTCCTAAAGTCCCAGCTGATTTGAAATTTTTCATGCTGGTCACTCTTTTGTACTTGGTCACTCTTCTGAGGTCTACCATGTCGAACGGAACGTAGAGAGACAGGAAGAAGCTGCTTTTTTCTATTGTAATGTAATCCGTCATTGAACCCCCTGTCAGTTTCTTTACTTTCCTCATTCATAAAACACGACGACTGCAGAGAAAATACCGTGACTTGGTTCTTCTCAGGAAACTTTTAAACTATAGGAAAAGCAATATCTGCGGTTACTTAATATGCCTTTGCAAAAAATTAGAAAACTTTATACCGGAATTTTTCTTTCAAATATCTACAGCCCAGTCACATCAATTGGCTCATGAAGAATCCGCAGAATAGTGTTTTGATGCGCTAACTAACCAATATAAAAAATAAAGCCACCGTCACTTCAAATATTACCAGGAATTGATGTAGATGATGGTTGAAAATATTTTGTGGAAAATACACGTCTTCTTCATCGTCTTTGTCTTCTCAAAATGGAAAAAGAAATGATGAAGCCGACGATGATGGTTTTATGTGTGTGTGCAGGTGATCTTGCCCGCCTCAAGTGAGTTACCCGTCGGAAATCATTTATGTCAAAACTTCATCTTTTGCTTGCCGCTGCGGCAAAAAATAGGCCAGATCACTGAGCGAGAGTACAAAATGGTTGCATTGAGGAGTTGCGTAGGCTGAATTTTTTTCCATTTCTTGCACGCACGTTTTGTTTTCTCTCTCCTCGTTCTCACTCAACTCAACTCAGCTTCAACCCGGATATTCCTATAGACGATGAGGAGGAGGAAGCTTCTGCTCTTTCGGGTTGGCTTCATGCATCACTCACTCACTCTGTGCCCATATTCCCCATCGATATTATATTATTATATGAAAGGGTAATATTTTTCACGAAGTGGTAAGTAATAATGCTCCAAGCTAAACCAGCCTTTTTATACCTATATAAGTATTCCTCTTGAGTTCTTTTTTGTCAAAAGTTAAAAAAGAGTTCACTTATGTCAACTTTTTGTCCCCTCTCGTCTCCCACTCTTACTTAAGCAATTTTACTTTTTGCCTTTATTTTCTTTCTGCTCTGCTCAACTGCTCCCAGTCATAAGAATTTGGTTCAGTCATAACACTAAAACCTGAAATTTGAGCATTGGGGGTTTTATTGAGAGTAGACGATACTGAAAGTGAGAAATGATTCGGCACTTTATCAATAATTTTTCTCGGCAGAAGAAAAATCGTTTTTGGTCCTCTTTGAGTCTTGCGACAAGTCCGGTGAAATTGTGGGTGGTATTGCGCCTTTAGAAAATCATTTTTCTCAATGGTATGGTCAGTGGAATATGAAATTTGAAAAGGAGTCACAAATCTTTCAGTATTACATTTTATAACATACTTCACAACAAAACAATATTAAACTGCGTGCCAAGTCTGGCTCATTTAAAATTCACGAAATCACTTTGTATCCGTCCTAAATAATTGCCTCCCGTTTCACAAACGATAAATTTTTCACAAAAACGCCTTCACAAGGCCCCCGGGCAAAATTTAAAATTTATTCATTCATTTTTTTATTTGCAGAGCAAAATTACCACAGTTGGACATGGCCGCTACCTTTTCCTGTACTGGACTTTCACCTTCATAAAAATGCGCAACCAAACCGTGAGCCACAGCCACATCCGCGTCAGCGGAGCAATGGAATAAACTTCTTTGAGTGTGTCTACTGTTTTATACAATGTAAAAACGTCTCTCACCCTGAGTGAGTGAAATGCACAGCAGGGGAAATCGTTTTTCAAACCTTCCATGACATCATAAATTCAGGTGGGTTTAAGGCCAAAAAAACTTACACATACGTGGGCTATACATACATTTACATCGCATCCTGTGTCGTGTTCCGTTTCTTGGAAAAACGTTGAATTTATTCAGAGCAAGGTGACGGGAGGAGAAACGTAAAGCAAGTGTGTAGCGGTGATGGCATTATTATTACTATTACTATCATAATAACGGTGTTTCATCATTTGCGTACATACGTACATCTTTCCCATTGCTTTCACTTTGCAGGAGGCAAATGCGCTATATTTATTCAACTTCTTCTTGTCTTGCCATTGCCAACCGCGGACAGCAGTTGTTCGCTTTCTGCGAAATCCCGCTGTGGAGTGTGGAGAAGGAGACGCACACGAAATTATATTAGACCTGGATGGAGGAGAAAGAAAAAAGTACAATTCCAATAAAGTGCTTTCGTACGTACGTTCCGCTTCGTTTTGTATTATGCTGGTTGCACTGGCGAAATGCGTATCATTATTATCATCATCATCATCAGGAGTAGCAGCAACCGAAATAGCAGCATCTCTATCTCCATGCAAAACGGTTTTTTACGAAGGTAAGAGACAGAAGACTCCGGAATGACGGAGTGTAGAAGAAGTAAAAATGAAGTTGTGCACAAAATGAACATAGCATAACTACTTTATGCATATGTAAGGGCTGAGCGGAACAAGAGCCATTACAAGTTTCATCATGAATAGAAATGGCTTCCTTTCTCTTCTTCATCGTCATCCTCAGTAGCCCGACCTTTTCTTTTTGGAGAGTGAGAGAGTGCAGGCACAAGGCAGGAACGCGAAAGAGAAAGCGCTCATAAATTCTCCAATGTCCAAATAAATTTTGCCGGATTCTGTCACTTCTTTCAGCATATAAATGTGACCATATCGCCCCCAACTTCCGGCAAGTCTTTTTTGAATGTGATGTGGATGTGACTTACTTGAGGAGAGTTGGGAGATAGAGTTAAGGAATTTCTTCCACTAATATTCAGCGGAGAAATCTACCTATTCACTATTCACACAAGTTGGCCTTTTCACTTGACGCTGCCTCTCCACGCCACGGCACCACTCACCGTGTTCATCTCACTCCACTCAGGAGGTTGAAGCCGCCTCTTTCATTTTGCTTTCACTTTACTTTCTTTCTTAGTGTGTAATAATATCCTGTCTTAAATGAGCACGCTGTGTAAGTATCTCCAATATGGTTTTGGATTGTTGTCTGCATTATTAAAGCAGTCCCTGTTTCCCTTCAGTTTCGCTGTTTTAAAACTACATATTTTATTATCCGACTTGTAGCAGCACAATGAACAACTTTCACCTTTAAATTGGATGGACATAAAGCACTCCCCTGTAACCCACCATAAACGCGTAGCCTTACCATGAACATGAAAATCTATTATTCCGCTCAAGATGTCACATAACAAAACACAACACGACACAAAACCCTGCCCTTTTCTTTATTGGAGACTCTAAACCTTTATTTTACTTTTACAGTGTCAATTAAACTTTTATGCTTTATGTATCTTGTGACACTTTTCTTCTGGATAATTGCAAAGTGCACTTTGGCTTTGCCACCAATTACCGTTATAAAATAAAAATTCTTCGTCTTCTTCTTAATAGAATAAGACGACTTTTTTGATCCTGTTTGCACTTTGTTATAAATCATTTGTAATAATCAAACAAAATGATAATGAAAAACATCAAAAATGAACGAGCTTCATAAAGACGATCTCTTTAGAGCTTTATGCTCGTGAAACAAAGTAGGAGTGTGCGTAAAGTAAAGTGCTCATATTTATTAGTCTCGTGATTATTTGCGAATGTCTGCCTTGTTATGTTACGTTATGATGATTGCAGAACGTCTCGTCGTGAACGTTTCATTAAAAATATTGCTGCCAACCATACCACCGCCGCAGCCACCTCCACCGCGCAAATATAATAGTAATCATGGTCATGATCATGATCAAAGGGATTTTATTTCACCCATTCAAGCATCAACATCACGTTTCACGTCATATCATAAATAAAATGGGGAAAATTGTGCAAAGAGCGCGCGGCTCTTTCCTTTAGCACTCTTGGGCCCCACAGTGATATTTACAACAATCAATCACCATAAGTCACCAATAACTCCTCCATCAGTGAATTCAGTCTCACTCACTCAATAAATTCGATCGCTTATCCCTCCTGTAATAAGCGAGCTGGATGTATGTAGCTGAGGAGGCATCCACATCAATTTATTTATGAACATTTTTCATTTCATTTTTCCTTTTCCTCCGTCACTATCTCTATTCTACGGAGTGACTTGGCTAGACGAACTCGACTGAACTGATCAAAGTAATGATATCAATTGAAGCAATTTGCCAGGTCATGGCAATTTGTGTGTGTATTCACATGTGTGTAATACGTAGCAAATTTTTCTGAAGAGGAAAGCTATATCATAGAGAAAGGATGTGTCTAGCTTCTACATAAATACATACATTTTCCTCTTGCACCCTTCCTTTTTTATCCTGTCATCTTTCAAGTTTCCTCTTTGTAATTTGTGTACATTCTCCACTCTTGGCAGGGCAGAGGATACTTTGAGAAAGGAGTGAAAATGCTGTGCTGTGTGAGCATACACATAGATCATTGTAGTTAGTGCAGTATACCTATCTACCTCCACAGCCAGTCATCTTCTTATCCAGTTACACGATTCAGTCATCTATTAATAAACCTGTTCGATGGGCCTCTCCGGAGGAGTGCATGGTACTACGGTACAGCTTCTAAGCTAACGTTAAGCATTCGCCGCTCTTTATCCAGGAGAAGCCTGGAAAAGTGGTGCTGGAGTGAGTAAAGAGTGTGTGTGGTGGAGCAGGAGAAAACATTATTAGAATAAAGAAAATACACAAGGGAAATAACGTTGATGGGTTTGCTTGTCCGTTTTACGACAACGGGGAGGATGATGATCATGATAATAATCATAATGATAATGCAATGCGTACACGCTATATATTTTCTAGACGAGATGCTGCTTCTGCTGCTGCTTACTCTGCTGTAAACAGATGCTGAAATGAGTTGAGATGAAGCCAGTTTCACTGTATATGTTATACAGAGAAATCCCTTTCTGTCGATGATCGCAATTCGGGTTTCTTTGAACTTTCCTTCCTAGAAAATTTTGAATTCATTATGCGATGCTTTTGTTCCTACTCGAAATTGGTGAAGTAAAACAATTTGTAAAAGAACTCGATATTTTCAATTTACCTTAATATGTTAGAGAGTTATTAGAAAATAAATGGTTATAAAATGGGTCTCATTTCGCCCCTCCTACTGTCCAACAGTTTTCTGCTGTCATCGTCAATTTTTTTGTTTAAGCATATTTATTAAACGTAATTAATAACCTTGAGAGCTTAATGCAGATAATTTCTGCAACTGAAAATGGAACTGGATTTTCAATAAAGGGTATACTTAAGTTATTATTGGCAGTAGCAATAAACTGTCCCAAAGGACACATTTAAAATTTGTCACAAAATAAATTGATTGGAAGGCTGACCCAGCTCAACAGTCAAATCATTTATTTATGGAAAGCTTCCTCACTCATCGTCGTGGTCAATAATCGAAAAGCTCAATTACTGTTTTTTTTCTGCGGGCTGAAAAAGCGCTTTCAAAGAACTGTAGGAGCACCCGTAAAAGAAATTCATTTCGTTCTTTCAAAAAATATACAATATTAAAATCTTTTAGGAAATCAAATTGACTTTTAAACTGGCGTGTTTTGTAGTTATTTATTTTTATGAAATCGCCCGTTTTCCTTTTCCCATTCTTCAAAAACGGGCCACCGATTTTCCTTTTATTGTCAGCCAAACCAACTTATAGCTTTATTTATATTCATTTCTGGTTCGATTTGTTTTGTTAATACTTTCTGAACATCTTGTCCGTTTTATCTGATTGATGATGCACACTTACATAACACGAAGATCCCCTATTGACACGCATTTCTGCTCACTCACACTCACAACACAGAAAATAGGAGCATGAATTAGCAATAAAAATAAAACGTGTATCGAAAGCAAATAAAAGCGGTGCACTTTTAATATCATTATGTAATGACCGACCCCAACTCATGTTTTATGAATAGGCAATAAAAAAGTTGGA
>VYYJ01001230.1:0-34145 GCA_021029165.1 Cyphoderus albinus | reverse complement strand
GCCTATTCTCAACTATTCATTGTTTTTCCATGAGTGTTGATTAGCTAATTAAAACGCATTGTTTAAAAATGTACTAAAGAGTTTTGCTTCGAGTTAAACACATACGTACATTCGTTTGAAATAATATTTTAAAGATAGTGAAATTATGCGTTCGTGTCTGTCCGTCTGAAGATTATAACTTAAACCAATACAATTTCAAGGTGGGTTACAAGCAAATTTTCCCTTCAAATGGTAATATTGCGGCATTTTATGACCAGAAAGGGAATATTCAACTGCTCAATTAAGCATGTTACCTTTATTTATCAATTGAATTTGTAAACAGGAGAAACTGACATTCATTATAACTTCTGTAACAGAAGAGGTACTGATGGATCACATAACCTAGCTTCTACCTACATCATTACAATATTGCGTAAAACATTTTCGAAACTTGTGTATGACCATTTATGTATAATGCAACATCACTTTGTTTGCTTTACCTCACTCCCTTTCCTCAGGTTTCAAATTACAACAAAATGAGGATGGTTGGATTGTTTAGGAGCCAACAGTTGTTGTAATAAAAATTGTAATGAGCATTATGAGCTATTGTTGTTGCAATTTTTACTTTCGGGAATGCCTAGAATGCAAAAGGTTACATATACGCAACAATAATAACCCTTCAATTTACGAAGGGGAACGCTGGCCACAGCGCCAATGAAAAAATGATTAATGATTACTTTGAACTTAAAGCTTTATCTCTGGCCATGCCTTAAAAATTGCAAGTGTATCTTACTGACTAAGCGCCAAACATTTTGATTGATAAAAATTTTAAGTATATAAGATTTGATGATAGGCATGATGTTAATGGGCAACGGACAACACACGCATTGACACCATCACCAAACCCTAAGATAACATTCATGTTTATGTACTTCGCAAAATACGGAAATTGATAATCAATTGTAATTGCTAATATTATTTTAATTACACGATTACTTAAATTAAGCCAAAATTAGGCTAAGAATAAATTATACACATTATATTAAATTGTTAATTTTTTTAAATTTATGCCTAGGCGTCTGCCTGTACGAAAGTTCGGCTTCGAAGAAGAATTTACAAAAAGAAACTTGTATGACAAACAATTTTTGATGAAGTTCAATTTTTAGTAGTGAAAAAACAGGCTCATTAGATTGACGCCAAAAAGAAGCTAAGTTATATAGAGGACACTTAATTTCGAGTAATTACAATTACTGATCCTTTCACTAAACTTCGAGGCTCCTTGGCTAAAACCTCATTTTTGGCTTAGTTTGTAAAAAATTGCATAGCTGGTACATATTACAAATCCAAGTCATCCAAAATGCAAATCAAGTAATTTTGAAACTATTTTGCAGCTATTTAAAAATATTTCTTATTGTTAGGCTGGACGTCGCAAATTGCTCTTTTACAAGACGTACTTAAAATATACAAAAATTAGCAAAGCTGGAAGGGTTTTTACCGACGTTTTCATAATGCATGTTATGTTTTTTAGGTCGATCAAAAGGACCTGTGCGTGATACCATCCGGAGAACTTGGACAAACAGTGATGCTCGCGTAGACTATTCAAATGATTGGAATATGACTTTAAAAGTTACCAAATAAACCTTTTCGTTTTACCATCCATTCGTGAATAGGAAATCACAGTTACAATGTGAATGGGAAATATTCTATCGTCCAATTAGTTTAGTCGTATTATAAGCACAATTAATAAAATTACATATTAGATTAAACTCGCCGCTTGGACTCGACAAAAGTAGAATTCAGATACATGATATATTACAAGATGAATTAATAATAGGACGAGCAAATTTGTAGGGTAATAATACCCTGGACACTCATTATTACTGTTTTAGTTCTTCGACCTGACCAACTTCAAAACCCAACACGCAAGACTTTATAATTGTTAATGACAAAACATAACAGCCGAGTCGCATTGTACACTTTTACTTCACATTTAAATAATAAAACCGTTGAAACCCAATCCAATCCCAACCCAAAAATTTCCCAACACGATTCGGTTAAAACTGTCCCATCCGTTCCACCAGCGGAACCGAGGACGGTAGTGACCGGAGTTAGTAGAACCAGGAATGACAACGACATCCCTCCTTCCTCACAAGCCGCCTCCATTGAAGCCAAGGAATAATCCGACAGTTTTTCTTCGCACTAATTATTATGGATCCATGGGACGTCCTTCTAGTGGTAAGACCTTATTCCATTGACTCTCTTTTCTAGCGTACAGCTTTTCAACTTCATCAAAATTATTTGCTCTTGGCAAAAATATAAACGATCAAAGATACTTTGTTACTCTCTTTTGACACTTTCTTAAGGGTTAGTTAAGAAATAGCTCAGTGGCTTTTACTATATTTCGTACGGAAAAGTTGTCGAAACTATGCCGAAAGTCTCGTTTCCCCTCGCCGTTTTGTAAGTTTCCCGGAAGAGGTGACACTACTATTTGAGAAAGTTTATCTCCGTTCCTTTATGCATCCTGCTGGCTTAACACGAAGTGTGACAAGGAATGACGTTTCATTTGTAAAGATTTTGGCTTTAAAAACGTTCACAAAGAAGCAGAGAGAAAGCGAGATAGCTTTGTGAAAATTGATGGATTCTCTTCTCGTCGAATATTAAGCGTCATTTTATGCTAAGAGGATTTCCTAAGTGTGGTGAAAGGCAAGAGTTGCACGATTAGAAGTGAAAAGAACGTGAAAAGGCGAAAAATACGAAGCGTGTTCCTACGTTTTCGTTAGAAAGTTGGATGAGATGAGAGAGACTCCAAAGGGAGAGGAGACACAGACACGGTAACGTACACATTTTTAGAATTTGTTATACTGGAAGACAGTCGTACATGAGCGTACTTTGAAAAAGATGCATCTCCTGTCTGTCGATGTCGGTGGAATTTTCCTTTATGTCTGTCTCCAACATCATTATTCCACACAGCCCACATGTTCTCATTATTTACCACACCAAAAAATGATACTTATCAATCATGAAAAACGTAACCTTTTGACTTTGCTTTCAAATCAACCTTTCAATATGTCACATTGGTCTTCTGACGTTTTACTATCTTTGTAGTAACAGATTACAAAGAACCATTGCGTTGCAAAAGTTGATTTTCCTAGCGAATCACACCTTAACCATGAATGGTGAATCGAATAAAACATATCACTCAACGTCTTCAGCCACACTACTCCATTCCGTCATAAAATGGTTGACATATCGTGTCTTGTAACAAAAATGGCGTCTACTTTTACTTTTCTTGAATGTTGTAATAGTCAATTCTATAATTTTAGGCAAATATAAAGGGGGACATAAAAGGAATGAATTATTTTATGGAAGTTTGCGAGAATCTTCTTCTTTTACTTTTCTTGAATGTTGTAATAGTCAATTCTATAATTTTAGGCAAATATAAAGGGGGACATAAAAGGAATGAATTATTTTATGGCAGTTTGCGAGAATCTTCTAACTCTTTAAACATTACGTCATTTTGATAAACCGTACAGTGTCTGACAATATTCGCTTACAGCTAAGCTTCGACTGAAATTCAAAGACCTTGGCATTTGGCTTTTCCTTTGACTTAAAAAGTCATTTACCTGCAGTAAAGAACTCTCAGATGGATAATTTAAATCCCCTGTCCCACGTTCACTCAAAGAAATCTGTTATTCACGTCTAGAGCTCATGCTACAACGTTGCAGTATAACGATAACGAGTAACGCTGATATTCATTCAATAGTTCATTAAAAATTTGTGTTAACCGGTTCAGTAATCACATCAAATTAAATTTGGAATGAAACTTTTAGTCTTTCTGAGGAAATAAAATCGTTCTCCCTGTCGTATAAAAACATCACGAAAGAATGACATACTACACCGTTGTCCTAACTGCTACAAAAATCGTGTCCACTGTGGAATCTTTGCTACCACACTTCCATTTTTACGGCTGAAATGAAGTGTTGGTATTACATTGGAACGTTAAATATACATGATATATCCTGGATTTTCTTTTCAAGCATGCAGAATGTGGCCAAAAAATTGATGTGAGCGAATAACGTAACATTTCTCTGTCCCCTCTCTCTACATGCAGAGTAATCTGCTTCCCTCGAAAATATTTATCGACAACTGAAACGTCGTAGTATTTCATTCTTTTCATTTTATAACAACAGTAGTCTCCTGAATAGCCTGATTATGATCCTGTCGACTTGCAGAAATCGAATTTTTCATCCTTATGAATTGTGAGGACTGAGGAGAGAAGCATCACTTTCACTATCGTCTGGTGAAAAGAGCCAGCGACATTTACGGTCATATGGAGTTCTTTGTACTCGACTTCTTTCCTTTTGTCATTCTATCTCTTTTCTCCATTTCGGTTAGTTGAATCTTCTTTAATGTTCAGAGAACCAAAGAGAAAATTGCTATTCATGACTTCCTCCAGTCCACACAATGACTCGAAAACTCGTTTACTCGTGGTCTCTTGTAAGTCAAGTAAATAGACATTACATCTGAATAAGTGCTATTTGAAGAGGCCTGCAGAAAATAAAAGACAAGGTTCATATATCATTTCATTTCGTTTCTCCTTAAACAAACGGGACTACTTACTACGTACATTCATCTCGTATAATTGAACATGGCGTGACCATGACTGTTTGGCAGTCGTACTGTTCCACTATAGCACTTAAATTCGATGTTAGGATGGAGAGAAGCAAATTTTCGTGGTGAGAAGAAAAGGTAGATATAAAAGAGAGTCAAGTCCAAGTCGATATTCTCATTACATATATCCAGCGCGGACTCCCATTTTCTCTTCACTTCTCTTACACAAACCAAACACATGAAAAGGGCGATGTTGATGACGATGACGATAACTTAGCATTTTCTGTAAATAGTGCTTTAGCTACGAAAGGAATGCTCCGTCAGCAGTTTGATGTTCCTCATATCAACTTTCCACTCTCAGCTCTTGCTTTTTATATGCCGTAATAATATGAACATGGAGCAACCCTTTGTTCAATCTTTTCTCCCTTGTAAAACTGACTCCTGCTCCTTTTACATTTCCAATTTACTATATCATTGAAACCTCTAGTATTACCCTGCTTTAGGTACTGTGTACGATGCATGCGGTTTCCACTTGCTCTCCGTCTTTCCAACCAAATTTACATGTTTCCAGTCTCTGCAAAGATAGTGAAAACAAGAGCAGACAACACTTCGCACATTACATAAAAAGTGATTATATTCACCCTAATATACTCATAGATAGATACATTACCTACACACACGTACATTTAGCTTTATAGTATCAATCTGCACACGGTACTGCGAGAGTAGACAGTGAAAGTGAAGCGTGGTTTGGCGATTGAGTTACTTTAGTTGTGTACGTACGAGTGCTTGTGGTGATTTCTCATTTTGAAGTAACCAAACGAAACGAGCGAACGAAACGATGAGCCTCTAAACACTTTACCCAAAAGCATGTTTCTCTGTGATAGGAGATAAGATGCATAAACATAAACATTATTCCGCACATTTATTTCCCATTTTCGATGTGGTAACTGGTAAGTAGTGCGGTCTCTCACTCACTCACTCACTCAACTCGTCTGGGCCAAACCTTTATATTCTCTTTGTTGACTAGAGAATGATGAGTCGAAATCGTTTTTAACACACTTCTTCCGCGTGTGCGATCGGCTTCCCTTTCCTAGTTAAAATTGAAAATAGTGTGTGAGAGACGAGCCGTGCTGAGGTTTCCCATTTTCGAATCTCGCTGACAGACATAATTGATATTTCAACACATTTTACTAGAAGAGCTAAGACAGCAGCGTAATATGAAATAATCCTTCATATAAGCAATAAGTATGAAGAAAATACCAACTGCATCACATTTTTTATAGATTTTTTTTCTCCATTCAACTAAGCGAATGGAATTGGTTGCTGCCACTAGGCAATGATGGTGAATGATGATGGTGTTGGTAGTATAGGCAATAATAATAGAGAAGTATCAAGTGCATGATATATAAACCAATTCTTTTGAAATCACTTCCGGATCAAGTGAAATCAGGTATCGTACTGTCTCTAGTTTTATGACGACATGAACGATACACCATTCCGCGTATTTCTTACTAGTGAGCTGCTACTATTGTTGCTGCTGGCATTATTAGATAGAGACGAGACGAGACTAGAGGCATACATTAAACTTTAGTTCGCTGTTCGCCAAAAAGCTCATTTTTATGTTATATCTTAGCACCAACCTACCTAAAACATTTCGGTTGGTTGAACTATTACAGGCAGAGGTAAAAAGGTAAAGGATTCAGGGATAACAATGTGAAAGGAGCTTCTTTGTCTTGAAATGTCAAATGTCGTCTCGAACTAGGGAGCATTGCGAAAAAAAGTATCACAAAAGAAGTATGGAGTTATAGTTAATCCAATCCAAATACCTACTCAATTCATTTTGCATTACTTATCAATTTATCTAGCAAAGCAGCATCTGGAAGGGAGCTTTAATACCTATCCGGCGTCATTGTTAACTTGTTCATGCGTACTTGGTACCATCCGTGCTTCTGAACTCATCGTCCACACAGTATCAGCAATGCCATTGTTGACAGTTAGCTCCAACGGAATCAGAGCGTGAAACTATGAATCCAATTTTGAGTTCGGCAAAATACAACGGATTGAATAATGATTTGATAATGATGATGACGATGGCTGTGTGACAGATTCAGTTACACGCACTCCCTTATCTTGATTTTACCATGGCAGAGTCGTTTATTTCAGGGAAAATGATTTTTTGACGGCAGATTTATTATATTCATTGGATTTGCTATCGGATGGGTGAGAGAATATGATAATACTAAATTACATAGTATAACTACAGAGAAGTATTTGTCTTACAATAAGTTTTTTTGTTAATGAGTGGTCACGGAAAGTAGGGAAAGTGAAAACTTTCCTTATCGAATGTATTCATGCATACCGCTAAAAGCCATTGCTAGATTTCCTTTTGATCTCATTTAAAGGTTGAGTGAATCAATAGAAATTGAGTTAGTGAATGATAATGAAGTTTTGTATCTACCTGACAAACGGATCTAACTTGGTTCGTTCATTGGTAACATGTGCACGAAAGCCAGTTCGTACTGGTAGAGAAAATAACAAAAAAAAACTTCTCCAGTCATCGAACCATCATCAGTGTTTTCTCGTCGTTAAAGAAATGATAAATGGGAGTGCAGTGGTCGGAAGAAGAGGAGAAATTGAAAGACTCCTTTCTCTTCTCACATCACATGGCTACCTTTTGTTTGCGATCGTTACCATTTACGTACTAAAATTACGTCTAGGCCGATCATATCACATTGTGGAAATGATGCATGACAGGAAATTGCTAGGAAGCTGAGAGGCATCCTTGAAGGACAAAAAATAGGAAAGGTAGAAGAAAAAGAAAGTGACTTTAGCTTCTTTTTTCATTTTGTATTCGTCTATAGTTTCAAGTCGGTTCCACTCCCCACCACACAACGACTACAAATAAGTAAGGAAAAAAGTCGAGTTTTGCTAGCAATGCAACCAGATATCCGTCTTTGGTAAGGCAAGAGCCCTCGAGACTTACCTAAATTGCCGAAGTCTTAATATTATTGGCTTGCTAGAACGAAGAGAATGATTGGAAGTGAGTAGTTGTGTGTCGGTTCAGTATCGCTAATGTACGTTTAATGATTACTTTAACCGGAAAATAGGATGTTGTCTTCAATTAAGTCAGGTCGGCTCAATACGTATTAAATGCTACGTAAGTTGCTCGTCTCATCAGGCCTGGTAAAATGTTTTTTTGTTGTGGAACAAATATTGTTTCTCTTATGGTCTTCTCCGGAAATTATGGATTTTTGATAGGACCGGCTTCTGCACTTAACTTTCCAAGCTTTTCTTGTGAACGCCTTTCTCTCCTTTCTTTCAAGGCGTTTGCTACGCAGTTAACTCTATTTTCACTTTGACAAACATTATTACAGATTAAAAAATCATTTTACAAGATTCGGTGGAAAATCAGGCTGCCAGTTCTTTTCCTTCGTTTACTCTGTCTACCATGTACCATACGCCTGTTAGGATTTTGAACATCATTTTGATGTTCATTCATTTCAGTCGCCAGTAATAAATGCAATTAAAATGCAAAAATTGCCACTAAACTTTCATTTACTTTATACACTGATCAGGTTTTTAGTATGCAATTTTCTCGAGATTATTACACTTTGTGCTCCCCTCTCATTTTATGGGCTAGACTGGCAAAGCAAAACTAGCGTTACTGTAAAGTAATGCGCGGTGCGTACAGTTCTGGTGCATAAGCGATAAGTTCCAATTCAACCAATTCATAGATATCTGTTGGTGATCATTTGTTTACATATACTTTTTAGATTGCAACCGTTAAAATATATACTTTGTTCAAGGACAAGTTAAATAAAGTTGTCACAAGTTGAATTGCACTGAGAAATTTCAAGTTGCAATTAGCAGTCAACGCTTAGATTATTTTAGCGCTCCTCTGAAATGTCACAATTATTCCTTGTGTTGGAGAAAGAAACGGAAGAACTTAATTTTTTACTCGAGTAGACCATACCAAGCGAAATATTTAATACTACAGAAATGAGTTAGAAGAATGGAGAAACTGTAAAAGACCTTCATTTCTTCAGTTTGAAACGTCAGCAAATAACTCCTCGTACCAGGAAACGGAAAGCATAGTTTTCGTATCATAATTCGTACCTCATTCAATTCAAGTAATCGCTTGTGTTGTTGCATTACAAAAACATTATTTCGTTAGAGAAAAAGCAGGAGTAAGGCGACCTGAACATGAATGAGTTTTCCGGTGTGCATGATGAAGTCTCCTTTCTCCCAAATATTTCCGTCGCCGCACCCTTTTGCAATGTACACATAGAAAAGTACAAAAGAAATTTTTACAGGGAGGCAAACAAAATAGCATAAAGGAAAAATTTATTTACCTCATTTCCAGCATTCTCTGTGAAAAAGTTTTCAGCGTGCCTCCTGCTAATTCAATTACTGAAACAGAAGAAAACACTTCTTCTGCAACAACTACCGGAGCTCATTGAGATTATAATGGAACAGGGAAAAGTTCATATAAACATCGTTATCATCATCAGCTCGTCGAAATTAATATTCATACTTGTTTCTACACGCACTCCCACTGTTTTATTGTCTACAAATATTTCCTCATTTTTTGATTCCCTCACTATTTTTAATACGAGGCACCAGGGGAGGTGGAAATGCCTTTTCTTAGATTCGTTACAAATTTAATCTCATAACTGCTTCTACAACAGAAAAACAGACATTCAAAAAGACAGAACATTATGATATTTTGTTTTTGTTGCTACTTCAAGAAAATCTGAGAACAATCACAAGTTTTACGTTGTGCTTGTGTTCACGCTTACCTCCTCGGCTACTGCAGCGCACAAAAATTATAAAAAATCTCAGAGGAAAAGGGCATCAGATGAAATTAAAAAATTCAAAGTGCGTAACATGTAGCATTTTGCTGCGTGAATTGTAAAGTCCGCTTTAGGTTTCAAAGTTACTGCTGCATGCTGCATGTTTCGGTTCACGAAAACGGCAGCAATCCTGCCCTGCCTTATTTAGTGAACTGAAAAAAATGCTTCCTGACGTTATGCGAATGAATATTTAATGCAACTTTACATTTTTTACAAAGCTAGACATCGTCAACAATAAAGTACGGACCTGAGCTTGAATATGACTGAATATATATTGAAGTATAAAGCAGGAGCCGAAATTGGAATTGAGATAGAAGAGGAAAGGCAACCCTTCTGCTGCTCTCTCAAGTCTTCTTTTTGTACTCCCCTTGGGCTTGCGTAAGCTCTCACAAGACAAGATCTCGAGAACTTGCGTTGTATAGCATAGCGTAGGACTACATAGGTACATGAGTTTCTTATCGAAGTTGCTGCTACAAAAACTTTTTTCACTTGATGTCAAATTCTCAAGAATGAATAAGACTGTGCCTTCGTCAGCCTCAGCAAGTCTGCAAGCGAGCCAAATCGTATAGAAAAGTCAGATCAGAAGTGAGTGAGTTTAATAAGATTCTGTCGTTTTTTGTATTCCTCCCTTCAGTGTTTGTTCAGGCTTCTCGTTCGCCACACAATTCAAGCTATTAATAATTTAGGCGGATCAGACATGTGGAATTGTTAGAAAGGTGTTTTCAAGCAGAAGAAAATAGGATAATCGAGATCCAGACGTACGCATAAAAATTGTTGAATTGCATGTAAATAGAGGATTATGAGTTTGTGAGATGGAAAAAGAGGCAATTCTTTATCTTGAGTGGGGAGGAGGAATGTATTCAGAGTGTATTTATAGAAGCTTTTCGATTCTTTACGTGCACAGCTTCATAAAATACCCATATTAGCATCCAAACCATAAAAATTATCATAAGCGGAAAGCCCCCAGAAAACAATTTATAATGCAAATGCGACAAGCAGATTTTCAAAAGATAAATGAGATGCAAAACTCACCCGATCCTTACAGTGGTTTTTGCAGTAGTGCAGTGTCGAAATATTTTTTTATTTTCGTTTTATGAATCGTAATATATTTTAGTCTCCGCTCGTCGAATATTTCATTCAACGCTGGCTCTTTTAGTGGAATTTACGGTTCGAGGAGATAATATTATTGCTTCATTAATTTTTTATAAACCAAGAAGTCCCGGAAGCAAACGAAGCAAAATTACTTTTCCCTCGCTCTCTAGTACGTAGATAAATTCATAGACCTATAAACCCTGAATGCAGAATAACTGGAACAGAGTGACTGAGTGGATCGAGTATACGCTAATGTGAAACTCAATTAAACTGCGCAATTTCTCAACAATGAAAACCAGTTTGTACACATCACCACATTCCATAGGTATAATGTGAACATTAAATTGCTTGACCTGATACACTAGTAACACGACTCAAATTAATGGTTTCCTCGAGTCTTCCGTCGTCGTCGTAATAGTGAGATGACAAAACCTAGTCTTAGATCTATACACCAAAAGCAAGAGGATGCAGCAAATGCAAATGAGTTTGCCATAAAGTTGGAGTCATTAAGGTGATAATTATGCAGAGTGTAATTACACCGAAAGGGTTTCATTCGCGCAAATTACTGTTGCAAAAAATGTTGGCAGACAAGCAAAGCGGATACACTCGTTTGATCATCTCGATCGATCCGTAACTTTGGACTATGGACCACGTCATAATTATTAGTATATAACAAGCAAACTGATAACTTTAACCTAAGTATAAAACTTGGAAATTATGAAAAAGGTCAATAGTCGATTACACCATACGATGCAAAAGAGGCGGCTATGAATATCTAGGCGGAAAGTCATAATAAGTTGAAAGTGTCTGAGAAATTGCCATTTTGGTGGAACTCTTAGCAGCATTGGCAGATTCATTTTGAAAAGTTTTACGCTGTAATAATCCTCGGTAAATTAGTTAAGGCTTTAAAGACAAATCGGAATTAAATCCCACCAGATTAGGCACGCTGATGAAGGAAGCAAAACGGAACAACAATTGCCAACTGTAAAAAGTTTAATGGAAATGGATACGGAGGGGAAGAGATGAATAAAAGAAATGAGAAATGCTACAAGAATAGCAAGCTGTACGTAGATGTGTCAAGCAGCCACTTAAATGGTATTTATTCGCGAAAGCCTGGGCTAGCGAAAGCAAAACAAAGCGTTTTTGATAAGACGAATTTAAGAAATGTTATCTCTGTCGTATTTTGTATGTATGAATGAACATTTTCGAGCTACCATCTTGCAACAAAAGAAACCCACCATTAAGCATTTTAGTACATAGGCAGAGCAACTACCGTTTTCAAAATCTCATCTTATTCAACCTTTAACGTATTGTCGTTGCAATAATAACGCAAATGTTATACCGTTCCGTTTAGTCAATGTCTCCTTATTACATCATCATTCATCACATTACATTAAATTAAAACACATGAACGAAAGCAACCCATCACCTCAAAGGCTGTGACGGAAAAGCTTCAAATCTTACATTTTTCCTTCTCTGACTGCCTGTCTGGCCTTTGTTACTTAGCTCCTAGTTCTATTGTTGTGCATTACAACAAAATCAACAACTGGTTTTAATGGTATTACTGAGTGCCTCTTTACCTCTTGATGATGATGACGCTCTTTGTTGACGAAGGAATAAAAGTGTAGAATGAATGCTAACTACATCTAAAAGCTGGTCTAAGTCTAAAGTGAGCACATCTTGAAACACGTTCATTTTAAATAGCTAACGAGAGACAAAAATTTTATTTTCTTCAGTGCCGTGCTTTGTTAGTGCTGGGATAAATTGTTGAATTGAGATGCCTTGCCTGCAGGGTTCTTATTTTGTTATGCGGTCAGGTGTCCAGAAAGAGAGAAGCTTTCTGACGTTTATCTAAACATTCGTGTTGGAAGGGTTGACTTGTCATTGTAGGAATTTACTGTACACCGGTCCGCTTTTCTCATTCTTCTTCTCATTTAATTCATGATCAGGAGTGGAGCAAGAAAATGACTCCAACGTGGCATTCATCCATTCAATTAAATAAAAAGCAACTTTGATTCCGAATCAGAGAAAAATGTTTGTTTTTATGTAGAGACATTTCTCAAAGCCACCATCACGGATATCACATTCAACTCAACTCAACAAACCCACCACAACACAACGAAATTTTTTGGGTTTAGTTTAACTTAACTTTCTGATGGTCAATAATGGTTGAATCATAATTATGGTGGTATCGATTAACCCAAGAAACAAGATCAAGACGGTGGATACGGAATTGTTTACTTTATATTTCTACACCATGAACAACTTCAAAGCAAAAGACTAGACTAGACTCGGCTAAGATCATTGATCAATTGCATGGATAAAATTTCACTTGTTTCGTTTCTCATTTCCATTTTTGTGATGTTGATATGTGATGTGTGTAGCGGAATTCAGACAACAATTGAAATGAGGCGATGACTTGGTAAAAAGTTAAGATGAATTTTTATGCCTTGATTTTCTCCTGTCTTCCTTCTGATTGCGTCTCAGTTTTAAGGACCGAAACGTCCTCTTAAAGTGATTTTTTTCAAGTGGGTATATGATACGGTACGGTCGACTAAAGTTGTATTTTGTAAAAAAAGAAAGAATGATTTGAGGATACGAAAGTGCAACATAATCATGAAACCAGAAACGAACACGTTAGATGTTCATTTTATCATCACACATCATACACATGATCATTATTATTTTAAATCGTTGCAACATCTTTAAGGAACCAGTCATCTTCAATTCATTTCACTCACTTCACTTTCTGTATTAATCTAAAAGAATCTGTCGGAAGCACGAGGTTGTTTTAAATCTCTGTTTGAATGAGTAGGCGGAGACGATGATGTGATTTCATAAAACCAGACGCATCAAGAAGTATGGATATTCTGCATTTCTATATCTTTGTATTGATCCATGATGATGTATAATTTTTGACCAGAAAACTCTTTCCAATATCCTACTGGCATCGTACACTTATTAAAACGTGTTTATGGTACGTAAACTGTA
Organism: Cyphoderus albinus; assembly: GCA_021029165.1. Taxonomy (NCBI): domain Eukaryota; kingdom Metazoa; phylum Arthropoda; class Collembola; order Entomobryomorpha; family Paronellidae; genus Cyphoderus; species Cyphoderus albinus. The sequence goes on along the minus strand of VYYJ01001230.1, from coordinate 20,616 downwards.
ATTGTACAAGTTTTTACCCAAAGTCGACGAAGACCGAAGCGTATGCAGGAAAAATTGAGTCTAGAATGGTGTGAAAAGAAAATGAGCAAAATTTACGCATTCCAACCAGACTCCCTTCATTTCCTTTCATTTTCTCGAGACGTTTGTGAAGAATGTAAAGCAATGTATTTTCGGATGTAAATACGTTTGCACGGCCATTACAAAAATATCATTCTCAGGAAGAATTAATTCCCGTAAATGTTGCCTTTCTACATGAAAGACGTTTTCCTCTCCAGTAAACTCCTGCTGCCGCTGCTGGTGCGCACAAACGAGAAATATGCAGGCAGGCAGTAAATAATAGGTATGTAGATTTTAAAAATCCGAGTCTGCGGTTGTTGGTGAGCAGAAAAAGATGATGGCATGTATCCATTCAGTTCACTTTCTTTGCCGTCATGCTTTGTAACCACAAAGAGAGGTTCTAGAAGGAAAATTGAAATTTTTGAATAATGGAACAACATGTTTTTAGCGAGGTGGAAAACTTTTGCAGGAAAGTATTATCCTTCTGCTGTCTGGGAAAGAGCTTTTCAAAAAGGTTATAGTTCTTTGAACAACTATCGCAGCCATCTTTTATTCGCGAAAATAAAAAGAGGAGACACGCAGATAGATATTGATAAAAGCGATGGGGTGGTTCTCAAAGCAATAAAGAGTGAAATGGAAAAATAGATTGTAAGAGAAACGCGCAGATACATGCACTCATCATAAACTTTTACACACTACCATTAGTTGTAATTGTGTTGGAGAAAAATAAGATTGTAAGCTTGCTCAAGAAATTGCGAATAAAGGATGTTCGAGATGTATGTTGGTTACTTTACGGACGCTGTAGAATAGGACGTAAGACAAGACAAGCTCATAAAATCGTTTGGAGATATTTATGAGAAAACAAGAATGGAGGAGGATTGAAACTGACTTCAATTTGCCAGTGGTGATTGTGCGCACCGGCAAAAGAATAAATTCTCAATAAGTTCCCTTTTTTGAACATAAAAAGATTTTCCAAAAGTCTAAATGTGTCATAATAATTTTTGGACGGTTCATGAGCAAGTCACTTTTATGTTTCACATTCGCATGCCTTTCTTGTTACAAGACAACCCTGGTTCTGGACTACTGGATCATCCCATCTTTGAACTAGTTTGAACACTGTTGTTTTGCCCGTTTTTTTGTGGTTGAAAAATATGTTGTGAAAATGTGAAGTAGATAGGAATGTTTTTAATAACAATGCCAATCATAGATGTTTGCTTTTCTCCCGCAGAAGAATGGTTTCGATGAACAGCTTTTGTCTAGTGCTTTTTCATAGATAACACAAAATGTGTGTATGTAAGTTGCTTTCAATCTTTCCAGAGACATTCACAGGTTTCATAAGTACATCATTAAAATTCCCATAAAATCTTTTACAGCCATTTCTGATTTTAGTTACGCATGAACATGCTTTCCTCTCGAAATAAACTGACTCGTTTTTCTATCGTGCCGGAACCTCCATCGGAAAGCAGATACAATCAGTCAGATACGAGAAGAGACTGTGAAATGTAATTTACTTTTATATTCTCAGTCTGAGAATAGATTCACTCACATCCCTCGACTTGCATGTAACCTATCTATCTCTTGTCTTTACGTCCTCAAAACTATATTTTCAGTTTATTTTGAATGCTTTATGATTCATAAATTATGAATAAAAAAGCAATTTAAATACGAGACAGCAATGGTCGCGGTGGTGTGTGATTTCCTGCCTCCATCGCACTTTCTAGAAGATTGTCAATGTACAATAACTGACATTCATATTCATGTTTTTCTCGGTCGTCCAACCTCCAACATTTTGAGTTTTAGTTTTATTGCCACTCTGGCTACTTTTTGCACATTAAAATTTGTTGAAGACGAAACACGGCTTAAAATATATAGCTGACTACAGAAAATTGGCATCACCGAAAAAGGCGTGGAGGCTCCATTATAATTTCAGAGTACATCTGCTGAACGATCCAGGAATTCTTTGATACGATACGATCACCTTTCTTTAGAATTAGTAGCATCATTTTAGGTACAGGAACAAAAATAGACATCGACGTTCTATTAGCTCTCATGGTGAATGCTCGAAGGCTGTGAAACTGCCGGAAGCATTTTCCTCTCCGCCACTCTTCTTTTTTTGTCCAGATAGTTTGTTCTCACTCACTGGGTACAAGACAAGAGACAACATTAACTTTTCAACGTACGGACTTAGATTTTACTGCCGCTCCTTTAAATTCCACCTGTTTTACAGTACTAACAAGCACATCTTCCTATACCAAATTCTGAATGAATTTAAATCGGTAATCCTACTTACATCACGGCATTCGCTTCCCTATTCATAAATAATGTTTAAACACCCTTGATGGGATAACACAAGCACAGGCATACCACACGGTATAAAAGTCATTACATGAGTTCTCGTCTCATGTGAAAATTGAAGCTCTGGAATTGCGCCTGGAGGCGTCAATCAATTTAAAAGGAAAGAAAGTAGGAAATTAGCGGTGACGAGGAGAATAAAGGAAGTGTTTTATGGGGTAATTAATTTTCTCACTTTACCGTATAATTACCAAGCTTCGGATCATGTCTAACTTGACAGTTCATTGGTTTAATGAGACAGTTAAATTTGAATTGCTCCCTGAAAAGAAAGGTTGATTGCGTTGAATGTCAATCTGAATTTAATTTTAAAACGTATGCATTTTATTCTGGTTTCATTATTGAAAACATTTTCTGCTTAATTATCCACCATCCAATGTCAACCTTCTCAAAGCAGCTTTAATACTTTAAAATCTTTTATTTATTTGCTCTTATAAAATGAAATTGTTTAGCATACAAAAGTATGGAAAAGCAAGTTTTTATGGCCAATTGCTTTTTCCTACAGTTTTGCTTTTAATTAAAACAAGTTAACAGGCCAATGCTTCGCTTTTGGGAATGTAATTTGGAGAGTCTGCAAAAGTTTTGTGAAAAGATGGCCTACTATGATTCTGAGGTAGGATTTTACCAGTTGGGGCCACAAATTTTATGCAGAAGGGATTTGTGATTGCTGTACTTCCTACAGTTTTGCTTTTAATTAAAACAAGTTAACAGGCCAATGCTTCGCTTTTAGGAATGTTTGGAGAGTCTGCAAAAGTTTTGTGAAAAGATGGCCTACTATGATTCTGAGGTAGGATTTTACCAGTTGGGGCCACAAATTTTATGCAGAAGGGATTTGTGAATGCTGTACAGCATAAATATTTAACTCAAAAAACTCCTACATAGTATTTTTTAAACCCAGTCAGCATAGTTTAGGAGATCCAAGTTATGTAAGCGTAAGCATAAGCTGAAGTCGTCAATTCCTTGATAAAGCCTGCACGAAAACGAATGTGACGCACCTTAGCATTTTACTTCTCATGATTAAACAACATTAACATTAAATTCAACGCAATGTCGAGCATTGAGCATTTTATTACCGGCTCTCAAGTCTCGAAGGGATGATTCAAGTTCACGGATTTTAAAATGCAGTAGATTGAAATGAGACAGGAAATTAATTTTTTCTGCTTTCCATTTCCCTAAAAAAAGTCACATGACATGACCGAACCAAAATTTTCAACGCAGCCTCATCTCATCATCAGCTCTTTCGTGCTTGAATTGCAAAAGGACATTACGGAAAAAGTAATTTTATAAATCCTTACTTGGATCACGTGGAAATGTTGGATAGAAAATTATTTTGTGTACTTATTATTATTACTATTATTCCTGTTTGCTTCGTGTCTTCGTTATCCCTCTCCAATGTAATCATCAGCTGGCTGACTACGATTCTTCTCGGATGGAAAATTCGGTAACTTCGAGAAAATAACTGAGCCCCTGCGACAGACACAGACCAACGCAGCAGAATCTCTCCAGCGTTACATAGGAGCGTTAGTCAAAAACAGAAATCTCGACATGCGAAACGGAACGTCACGTTCACGAAGAAAATGGTTATGCGAGTGACTGCGTGGATGGCACATTCGTGAGTTGGATGATGATGAGACAAGAAGAAAAGGAGTCAGTAGTGTATCAAAAATGAACAAAAGAAACGAGGCAATGGCTGAGCTGAGCTGAACAATTTTCGATTCAACATTCTCAACAGTTCAATTTTTATTATTGCCTTTCATCTTCGCCTCGGGATTGTAATTTTCAACTGAACTGATTACGCAAAAATTTACACAGCATCGGAGAATATTACATTATAGACTTGAATAACCTTTCCAGTCTTTCTTTTCCAATGATCATTCCTTTTGCATTGGACATAAAAATATTTCTAGTTTGCCCAGAAAAGCAAACCATCGTATAACTGATTTCTGATCTCTTTAGCTTCACGTTCCTCTTTGCATCATCGCCTCGGCAAATTGCGGTAGAGTCCATATAGTAGATGAGCGATGATAGTTAAATTATTCATTGTGCACTGACTTGGGAAAGCTGTGGGGAATATGGCAAAGGCTTCATTTCAGTAGGAAAATCGATGAATCTCGAATGTGCATTCAAGTCACATGCGTCTTCATGAGCATGAGTTTAGAGACTTGTTCACATTTTTCTTTTACCGTTCTAAAGCGTATCGGTTTCATCTCTCATGAAAACTGATAAGGCAGCACATCCCTCTGATTAATAATTTGTTTCATACCTGTCTACTAGTCATCTGTTGATTTCTCAGAAGAAAAACTGATATCTTTGCAGTAATTACGGTGACTACCTTTTCCTTTAATGTATTTTCTGTTCATACAAACTCCACTCTATAGACGCCGTCTTTGTATTCTGAGCAAAAGCTGCCTTTTATTTTTTTGGGCTGATAAATTGCATAAATGAAAAGGTTAATGGCTTCGCTTGCCATTTACGATGCAAATTGATAGCCTTTAAGAATATAAATATCGAGATATTAAAACTGAAGATAGTATGCCACTGAAAATTAAATTATCAACGTTTCCCCATCTAAGCTTAGAGAGAAGGGAATGATGACTGGCTTTTGACAAGTTTGATTCTAAACTACTATCTTATAGATGAAGCTACGAAAACTTTTTACCTGTTCAAAAGATTCTAATCATTTGGAACCTTGAACTTGTTAGGAAGCGAAAGCTATTGAAGTTCCTTGGGCGGTTCATCACTAGCATAGTTTTTAGACGCTAGAATAAAACATTAGCTTTCATAAAATGTGAAGTTGAGATAGAGCTCGCAAAACGCAACTCTTTGTCCTAATGTATAATAAAGATGCAAATAAATGGTAATGTCAGTTGAATGATTTTCCTATTGTCTAGTTTATTGTACGTCATACTTGTTACAACTTTAAAGATGATTTTCATCTATTTAGGCAAAAATTAAAAACAAAAACTTTCGAATTGCAAGCAAATAGCGCATGTGCATGAATGCTCACTCAATTTCAATTAAAATATTAGGATACGGTTGACCTTTATACAATGCAGTCAGCAAGATCATTTTCTAAGCCTTCTCCTATTTTTCATATTAGTGTAAAAGCTGTAATGCAGCTTCTGTGATACTAGCAAACAGCCTACAAACATGTAATCTACCCTGTAATACACAGCACATGTGTCTCATTCTCTGAACTTTTAACTCATGCAAAACAAGTTGATAGTATTTAACATGAAGGAGAATGTGCATCTGCGGTCATCGGTCGCCACGTCAAGAATTTTGCTTCAAGAGATTAAAAAGTGAAATATGGAACTTCCTCTTTTCTCGTGCATGTCTCGTTTACAGAAGTGACTTGGGTATAAAGTAGTTGCCAATTCAGCTTTCATGATTATTTATTAAATAATAATAATAATAATGCTGTTCACTCTTAATCTCTATTCTCTCACTGTACGGCATAAGGAAAAGCCGAGAAAAAAATGAACGAAAATGGTCAACAAGCTGCAATTCAGCTAAAGTCAATTCATTCATCTCACTCAAACTCGTGCCGTGCTAGCGCAGCGTTCGTTAGCTGGCGCTAGCATAAAACTCTTATAAAGATAAAGTGCGAATCAACTAGGAATTCGGTCATTACTCATCATGAAAATATGAAAATTTACTGCGAAGTTTGGTAAGTTGTGGGAAATAAGTGGCACGGGTGAATCGTTTTCATTGTAATAAAAGTGTAGGATTTCAGACAAGTTAATATAAAAGATTTACTGTTATACACAAGCTGTGACTCCAAAATACGTGTCATTTCATTGTATAATAAAAAAATATTTTACTAATACTACTTCGATCTTTATCTTTTTTCCTCTTGATTTTTCTTTCTAAATGAAATGTTGCACATTTGTTACAACAATGGTCTCTGGCTGTGGGAGATGAGAAGAGAATTACATTTCACATCTACTGACCGGCTTTGTGCCATATAGCTACATCATCATTCTGACAGTATTTTTCTCCTTTTTGTAGTAATCGTCTTTGTTGATTACAGAGAAAAATACAAGAGGCGAAATCTCTTCCATTTTCCTTTGATTTTTATCTAGGTTTGAGATTCAAAGGAAAAGTAAAAGACGGTGGTGGTAGCAAGCAAAGTTAAAGGTTACTCATAAATTATCAAACAGGTGCAAGTAATCGCAGAGGCACGAGCTAGCGGACAAACGAGACTTGGCCGTTATCATCTTTGTCAAATAGGTGACGGCAACATGAGCACACTTTTATTAGCAGCATGAACATATAATAATGTTGCGAGGCACTTCGTGAAATGTGGTCATTGGCGGTGGTCCCAACAACTTTCGAACTTAGCAATCGTTTCGTTTGATCCACTCAACTCACTCCCTGTGGTATCAAAAGATCATATTATCCCATTCAACCTGTAATTCGTGCAGTACCCCTTCATTGAACAACGTGGTTCTAGATAGTCACATTCATTATAAGTTTCATTGGCTTACCGCTAAAGTTAAGGTAAAATGGTTATCGGGGAACATCGTAAAAGTTTATTATCAAGTTTCTCCCCCAAAGTGTACATTGAGAATACTTTCTTATAAAAATAACAAAGCTTGCTTGTCGTAATAAAAAAGAATGTTGTATTGCTAATAATATTACATAATAATAATAACAATAATATTCGCGTTGTGAATCTTCGTTGTCCTGTTCATTATTGTTCATCTTCAGTTGGACAGGAAAATATTTCCCCGAAGGACACAATATTATGTAAAGGACTGCAAATTCTAAAATGCATGCTTTTTATCTTAAAATTAGTAATGCATGGACAAGGAATTGTACACGGCTTGCGAAGGGGCAGTGATGATGATGGTGACGGTACTGTGCACAAAAAGATGATAGGAGCTTTTGTTGTCGCCATTTATATGCATGGTTTTGTTTTGCATTCTTACTCCTTGACATTCAGAACAAATCAAGAGTTGATGATGCTAATACGAGTTATTTTTACAACAATTCCCTCCAAGCAAAAACGGTGTTTTATGAAATTTTGAATTTAAATTTTTACGTAGTCATTTTTGACCTTCTCAGCATGTCTTGCGTGCCAGAATCCCCGGTACAGTGAATAGTACAGTTAAATTCGAATTTTACGTTGACGTATCTTCTGATTTTAAATCATTAAGGATATTTATTCATTGTCAGATTTATACAGACAGAGATCGTAATCTCTGCGTGAGATTTGCACCCATTGACGCTGCTAGTTTCTTTAAGCCAGTCCTGTACACGCCAAAGTTTGTACACTGCGAAGCGCCACATTAATTGTAGTCACCGTGTGGTCTTCCGCTTGTCTTTAAGTCTTATGGTGGTATGTAAGCGCACTTTATTAGCATAATTGTGCATGCATGATTACATGACATAATAATATTTCCTTTTATAATTTTTGAATAACTTCCTAGTTTGTAATATTGTGTAGGCAGTATTGTTTCTTTTCATTAATTATCTTTTCTTAGTACATGCTGAATAAATAGGTATAAGAGACAAAAGGTAACTGTCCTCAAATTATTGTGAAATATAAATCTTGAATATAATTGAATACAAAAACTATAAATTTTACTTTTTAAGAAGTATAATACTGCTTTTTTCAGATTATTTGTGTCTTTAGTGTTGACAAGTTGTTCAAAATGCAAACTTTTTTTAAAGATCCGCATTTCGAACAGTTCAAGATACACAAAAACAAGAATTCATTTTGAATCTCTCTTCGAAATAAAACGATACTTGTGAGAATGAACTTTTTTTGCGATTATTAATTTTAAAGTAATTTTCGAGATAATAATTGACAACGCTTTTTGTGAGCAGGGTTATTGAAGAAGCATTACTTTTATATACATCTGTGCAAGTGACTTTTTATGCATTATTACACAACAGTGCGAAAAGTTTCTATCTGACCTTTTTCCATGACTCTTGGTTGAATTTAACAAATAACCCAAGGAAAGCCATGAAATGGTTAACACTTTTTGTCTTCTTCAGATAAAACAATCTCTGTGCTTAATGTAATGTTATGTAAGCACGACTGAAATATTACGCCGAAGTCATGTGCACTTGATAAAATGCTTGTTCACCGAACGCCTTCTAAAGTTAATGCTTACATTAGCGGCAATCAAATGCAAATTAACAAAATACGGTTACATTTACACATATAAATTACCCATGTAAATTACCCTGGCTTATCTCCATAATAATTGTAGGGCATTATCGTTCTTTCCTCTTTTCTGTTTTCTGCTGCACAAGGGCATCAGCGCTTTACTTAACTACACTCATACACAAAGCAAGTAATATCAGTTCACGTCTGAATTACTCTAAAAGAAAGATATGATAGGAAAATTTCATTAGAGTTTATGTTGATGCTGGGAACAACAGTTAAATGGAATGAGAATGAATGAAAACGACGCAAGAGGATGGAGGAAAGAATTTGTTGTGGAGAGCAAAAGACTAGTTTTATATTTCCTTGTCTTACCTTCACAAAAAACTCTGGCTGTACCACATTTTATTGCAGAGAACTTTATGACTGCACTGAGGCTTTAAAAAGTGTCATGCCCTTTGGTTCAATGTTTTTTGTTCACTGCCTTCCTGGTATTTACTTAAAATAGGATCCCATTGCAAAAATACATTCTTGTCTTGACTGGCTCTGAGAGTGAACACAGTTCTGTTTATTGCTGCCATATAATAATGATAATGGTGCTTTGTAGGAAAACATGAGACAAAGCAACTAGGGAACCATAATTGTCTTCTCTACCATTTGTTAGTTTTTGCCCTCTTGCGAAAATTTCGAAATTATACCGCAACGTATCTCTTTTAAGTAAAAGACCTAAGTTAAACTGTTTGAGCGTGACGGTCGTAAACTAGAGAAGGATTTTCACAAATAGATTGCTTTGCTTTGTGTGTGGTTAGTGTGTCACATCGATTAAGGCATAATTTTCTGACAAAATTCCCACAATTAGGAATAATCGTCACGTTTAAAAACTTAAATAGCGTTATGTCATTGAAAAAACATTTAGGATGTGCGGTTGGCGTGAAGCATCATAAGAAATTAAAAGTTATATAAAAATGCTTTTAGCTCACTTATCAATTAATAATAATATACTAGTATTCATTGTCCATTGTTTTTTACTAATCCCGAAAAGAAATCTTGCGCCCTTGAATAATTTGGATTGGAAGATTGGGGGTTTTAAAAGCACGATTTTTTTTAAACCACAAAAGATAATTCATACTAAACAAAGTAATCAGATTCACTCAATGAAGAAAGTCGTGCGGTTTGTTAAAGGTCTAATGAAATGAAAGGGAAGAGATTGACCACTGTTTAATTGTTAGAAACAATATAAAATTGATGTGAGATGTAGTCAGGTTCTTAAAGGGTGTTTCTGCGTTGTTTTCGGACCTTGTTAAATTAAATCTAAGTGTAACTATCACTTTGTTACATAAATGATGGATTATGTAATTAACCTTCTTATACATTAGCCACATTTTAGTAAGCCATTGTCCTGCGAGTTTTGCCTTTGATAGTAGTTGAATATTGTGATTAAACAAGAATTACTGCTAATAATCATTTGTACGTTGTCTTACTCAGATTTAGTTTGAGTTTATATGATTTTTGTGTAAATTCAAATGTGACAGTGATTGCGACGCTTACGGTCGGCATCTCCCCGTGCGGGGTGGAGTTTAACTGACAAAACTCATACCTGCTATAATGTCAATATGCCACAGTCGTACAGATAAATTACAATACATCAATTTGTTTTTACTTCCCTATATTTCTGAAAAAGTTTTAATCCTTGTCCCTTACGTCTTCGCGTATGAGGAATATTTTAAAGATTTTAAACTTTGAGTAACAAAATTGATTAGTTTGAGGAAAGAAAAAAAGGTGAACGATCTTTTGATAGCATCTTGATTGAACGAAAATACAATTGTTTTCTCAATTACAAATTACGATTATACAAATATCAGCAATCAAAGTTATATTATGGAAATTTTCCTAAAATTTCTTTTTGCTTCGTCTACATACCGGTGATATCAGGCCTGATTGACAATGCTTGTAAGTATCAACGAAAAAAAGCACTTATCAATAGCCTCCACATTCATAAAGTACCTTGATTTAATCCTCCTTGTTTCCATTATAAAACGATTGTCGATAACCCTTTCTCGTCTGTGAAATGATTTGTTCTACCTTCAAGAATTTTGAGTGACTTAAACTATAATTGTGCACTTAACGCTCAGTTTTATCGTCGTAGACAAATAATCAATTTCTCGATGTCGGGTAATTTTATCGAAAGAAAAGTGGTATTTGAGAAGTTGGCATAAGATCTGAGTTTTTATAATGTTTGAATCTGCTTCATTGTGTATGTATTTAAATCATCGATGTCCTTCTCGTTACCACAAATTAGTAATTGGTTTCCTTCGATAACAGCGATAATAATTTATTAGGTACGCTAAACTGCGCATTCTTTCTTACACAACAGAGTTCAGAGAGTTCTCTGATACACCTTCTGATATGTTCTCTGTCGGTCGTCTAAGTGCATAGTCATCATTTTCTATGAGAGGTATTTCTGTTTAAGAGTAATTTGATTAAGTAAACAAGACCGTTATTCATTTATTGGTGCTTACTGAATATTGAGTAAGTTAGCATATTATTTCAGTGTGAACAAAAGTTGTCTGCTCCTCGTGCTGTGGTTTAATAATGAGCCAACAAATTGCCTACAATTTTACCTACCGTGAAAATAATCACGTATTATTATGTAGTTTATTTTAAGTCTATTTGTTTAATTCCATTGTTAAGGCCATAATAAATAAGATGACGGTAATGAATTATTGTATGCACAGCAGACATGCTCATGTTCTCACGCTCGACTCGAACAATAATAGTATTATAATGTTCAGACAGTTTTGTTTTCTATTTCCATTCATTGATGAGACAACTATTTATAGAAATATGCTATTCGAACTGAAAGGTAATCGCTTTACACTAACTTTTCAAACGTGCGAATTTTTTGTTTAACTTCTTGTCCTATTCATTCGTTCATTATTAAACCTTTGAAACAAGACAAGCAAAAGGGGCTTTGCAGAAATTTTTCTTTTAGAAAGGGTCTTTTCATGTTGCTGGCTGATATCTATGCCCTCGCGAATCGGTGCAAAAACGCAGATGTTGCTCATGCCATGCTTTTTGTAAGGATAATTTGATGAAGTCATCTCCATTTTCCTATTGATGTGAATATTATGATCACGATGATGGTTGACGGTGAGCGAGAATGATGATGATTGAGATTGATGAGATAGCATTTGCGAGAAGCTACTTTGATGAGAATAAATGTAAATTTATGTTGTCACATGATGGTATAATAATGTGATGATGCCACTTAAAATCTTTGACGAGAAAAGGGTACGTAAGATTTTATGAAGTGAAAGTGTGCGTAAAACTGCCTACAAAAAATGAATAAAAATTTGAAATGATAACTTAAACAACGTACAAGAATAAAAGTAATTATTGAACATAATCCAAATGTAAACATGCATTCCACCACTTTTTCACATAGAAGCAATAAACTTAATAATGTTAATGTAAGTTTTACGTGGATAACCCATCTATAAAGTATGTTACAAATTGAACATCGAATATTTATTTGAGTAGTGATTCCCTTTTTGGAAGTTTAGATTGGTTGTATGAAATTTGAAGCATTTGAATTACAATGACTTGTGTGTGAGTGAACGGCTGTCATATTTTGAGTATCTCCGGTGCGAATGTATTATTAAACTGCATTATAAAATTACTCAAAATGTAAATCACTTTACAGGAGTGAAGTACGTGATTGAGATTTGAAAGCAGTGGGAAATGCAATTTATTTAAGTTGAAGGGAAGAGTGAAGGGAATGTGTAGGAGTTTAGTCATTTATCTTTAAAGTCGCTGACGATTTTTTAGCGCTAAGATTTTGCATGATTGACTTTTACCTGTGTGAAGTACATTGCTCCCAAGTCCCAACTTTGATTACTTTTCATTCGATTGTATTGTACTTTTCGGTGCGATTTAAAGAAAATGAAAAATGCAATTCATTCTTCATTGTTATTGTACCGCTTGACACATTAAACTGCACGAAGGATGGCTCGGACTGCTTGAAGAAAGATACATACAGAGCCGGTCCTCTAAGCTAATTAAAAGTGCATGTAGGTAGGTCATCGTCATTTCGTCATCACAATGCGCAACCCAATTTGTTGATAGTATTCGTTTAATAAAATTGGTCCATATTATATTGCATCAAACTTACAGCCACTCAGTTTTTTGACTACCTGAACTGTATCTGACAGAAATGACAATTTTGATGTTATACAATTTTAAACATATGACCAGTGTCGTTTCAATAAGCAATACAATATGCATAAGCATAAAGCTTATGCAATTTGCTGGACAATTTTTAAACTAACAATTGAATTATTATCATTACTAACAATAGTTTTTTATACAAATAAAAATTAATAATTTAAATGAAAAACAATGGAAAAGGAAGGAAGAAGTACACGGAAGCAAAACACATTCAAAGTAACTGTGAAGAGTAACAACGCGACAAACAACCAAACGTGTTGGCTGGCATACACCCAGTGATCCAAATAAATTATCAAACGCTTGGTGAAATATTAAAAAAGTGAATGGCAATTAGATAAATGGAATGGCACGTTCTTTCACATCCATATTATAATAATACAGTAATTGTAATGACAGTAATTTAGAACCGATTCATACTGAAAACTTATGTAATAAAAATTTAAGTCATTTTATTGCGTTGGAAAAATATAACACAATATGAATTACCTACTTCACGTACCGACTTTTTCACACGAGACTAATAACTATTGTTGTGCTCATCTTCTAACACAATAATAATGTTAAAATTATGAGACGCAGCAATTTTAATGGAAATGCTGCGTGAATGAAGAATGAGGAGTGTCTTTGTGCAAAAAATCAGGTGTGTAAACCAGAGCAGCCATTGAGTGCCGAAAAGTAATATTAATTAGATAATTAAGTTTAAGTTTCATGCAATCCTAAACTCAATTCTCGACTAGCAACATCATTGTAAATCATAACGGAAGTGAGACTGATTGTTATATGTAATTATAATTAACTTACTATTCCTTTTCATCGTTCAGGTTAGAGAAATGGTAATTAAAACTGAATAAGGACCAATGACCAATGACCACCATCAAGACAGCCGAGACCACCGACAGCAACAAGTATTGCAAAATTAAATCATCTATGTTGCCTAACTTTTAATGTAACTTGAGTTCAGTTGAAATTTATCTGTAAATGAAATCTTCCCTATATAATCCACATAACCTTGTCATCCACTGCAATATTTGACATGATTTACGACTTAAATTATTTCAGTAAATTTGTGTTACAATTAGAGTCTGCCTATTGTAGTATTGAAAGGGATTATCTACCAAGTATAAGGTGATCATCAGTTCATCGAGGTTTATGTCGTGACCAAGTGATCACGAAATGCAATTAAACTGACCGTGTGGTCTTAGTATAAACATATCCTATCTTTACGCAATTAGCGCTTGAGTTTGATGGTACATGGTTATGTCTGTAGTAAATGTGACAATGATCGAAAAGGGCTTTGTGGCCTAAAATTCTTAAGAATGAAAACGTCCATTGAAATATTTTAATGCATGCAATATTAAATGATGAATGAGTTCCACTTGTTTGAACTAAACTTTGTTGTAACAATAAAAAGGCGAGGAAACGAAGCAAATTTATTACAAAATACAACTATTCTGTTCTCAATTTATTCTTTGGTAATTTTTTGGACGATTTCTTTTCAGAACTGACTTCTTGTGAGCTATGAGCTAACCAAATTTTATTTTATCACAAAGTATGAACTGTTCATCTGCTCCGTAGTTTGAGCGCAGGCTGCCTGACATCCTATCATTCCTATCCAGAAGCTTTTCAACTTCCTATAAAACTAAGAATAAAAGGGTCCATCTAGGAAAGAACCGATTGGATCGGATCGCGTAGTTTATTTTATTTTGAACCCAATACACTTGTTTCGTGCTTTCTTTTTTGAAAAATTGATTCTGAAAGCATTTCATCTAAGTTTCCCTCTTTTTCATGAATATTTCATTTTCCTCCAGTCAGCCCGAACATGTTTTATGTTTCAACTTTTTCAATAAAATGAAAAGCTCTGAACGAAAAAATCCGACTCATGTCAACTTTGGAAAGCTTTTTTTGCGAATTATCTACGTATAGAAGAGAGAGAGAGAGAGAGAGACTCAGTTCGACATTTCCCTTAAAAGTCATTAAAATCTCCACTAAAGGCTGATATCAGCAGAAAAAAGACTGTAGAGTCACATGCACACAGCGCACAAACTAAGCCGATGTAACATTTTGTAAACTTCGTATTTTGTTTTCAATCAATGATATTTTTAAAAATTCACTCCGTTGGCCTTCTTCATAGAAACTCTAGAGAAAAATATGATACTCCCTCTGGCACATGTCGACACACTCAGTGAATCGTAAAAATGCTCTCATGTTAAAACCAGATAGACTGTTACATCTCCGTTTCTTTCTAGTGCTGCAGTGAAGTGCACACATTTTTATGTAACTGCTGCCGAGCTAAAAAAGATGTGTGTATACTCGAGAAAATATTCTCTCGGAATTGTCGCGCCGCGTTCTTCCTTCTTTAGTAGTATTATTATTATCGAATACGAAAGCAAGTCAAACTGTCACATAAAAATAGTTTCTTTCCCCAAATATTATTATATCGGTCATGCGGAAAATTCCTTGGCGTTCTTCGCGAGTCTTTGCATGCCAGTCAGAGACAGAGAGTTTGCCTCTTTATCAATGCTTCAGCTAATAAGCCAGTCAGTATATTATTATTATATTAGTATTATTATTTTATGGAAAAGTCCACAAGCGAATCGTTGATGATGAGTGAAAGAAGTGCAGGATTTGTGTAATGATGTCAGGGCGGCTGCCCAGCTTGTCCTTCTCCCTTTTCCTACATTACACATCGAATCGAACTCAAATTACTGATCTGGCTGCTGGCAGAAATGTGAGCAATGACAGTAAAAGGGGGCATCCGAATCTCGCTCGTTCGTGCCAAGTCAAAATGTTATGCCATGGACATAAAATTACCACGAATGAACCATGAACCTAGACCAGATAGTAATGTAATATGAAATTGATATTATAATAAAATACACGATCAGCCATAAAATTTAGAACGACACGTAGCACAGTTCATTGACGACATAAACTGCTTGGTAGACATGTTGGTGACAATGACGTAGGAGCGAGCATAACTCCTGGAAACCTTTTCCGATTAGGCTTCGTCGCAACACCAAATTCAACTCTGCTCTTTGAGTTCCTGAATAAGAATTCCAAGCAGCCAGCGTCTTCCACCCGCGACATAAATAGAAATACATGGAATGAAGAAGCGATTTCTTTTATTTCACAATTTTGTCGGAAAGACTTTTACTCGCTCTTTTCGCTTGTTGGATCTTCCTTTTATGGCAAACACGCATGGAAAACGAACAAGTTTCATCTCTCTTCTCTCCGTCGTACTTTTTATTCCAGTCTTTTCCAGTCTTTTCTCTGACAGTTTTACTACGAATTGTGGCACTATACATTAGTATAGTTGAAAGTGCGTGAGCAAGGAAATGCGAGAAAACTAAAATTAGAGCAGTCGAAAACTGTGAGCAAAGAAAGCAGTATTTTCATGTTGAGTGAGTTTATGCAAAAGAGACGGTACATTTATTTTTTCGATTGCTCGTGTAAAACAGACAGGCAAAAACTAGAAAAAATTTCTCCCACATTTCGATGTGTGTGTGGTGCTTTGCGAGTCATATATAGACCCATTGCAAAAATTCCGTTGCTCGAATATCTTGCAAAATGGATGGATTCTCAAGATAGTCGTAAGAACTTTTTATTTCATTGTTAAGCTAAAACACAACGCGGAAAAATTCCGTTCGTCACATGATTTCTTCCATTTGGGAAGGGGATAGAAAAAATTGTATTACCACAAATGAAGCCCTTTGCGTAAAAAATTGACTAGATGACTTTTCATGAACTTTTTTGTAATATGTAGATACATAAATCCCGTTCCATGGTTAATGAAGAAAGATTTATTTTTCTTAAGTGGACATAAAACCGCAGAAGGAGATGAGATGAGAAAAGTTTGCAAACCACATTCATTTTTTTGATAGACGTAACTTGATACGATATCGATTCTTTTCGCCGGAAGAAACCTCACTCGGCATGGTTCATCTCCTTATTTGCCAACGAATCAATCTGAAAAACGGTTCTATTTCTTAAGGAACATTGAGGCTTCATTACAATACAAAGGAACCCAGTTGGCAATTTTGCAACGCCTTGCCATGAAATAGAGGCGCCTTTCTAAAAACTCCGCATGCTCTGATTGCAAAATATCACACCCTGAGAATCTTTTCTGATTGATATTTTAGCTTTGTCAATATCGCTTAAAAAGCTGCCGGGAATAATCTTTAACCGAACACTGCTCCCAAGAAGTCCCTCTATATTTGGCGAGAAGGCAATATTTATTGTACTTTGCCATTGCCTTTGCCACACTCTGAGAATTTCAATTTCAACAACGAACCTGTCTAGACAAAAGGATTTTGGTTTCAAAATGAATTAATTTTTGAAGTTTTTAATCAAGACAAAAAGTTAAGCGATTTCGCTGTCGAGTTGTGTAACCCGATACCTCAACCTCACTCTTTTTTATCAGGCATTTCCGAATCTGAGAGTTTTACAATATAAAAAAAAAGACTCTTCCTTTCATTGTTTCACATGGATAATTTTGTGTTTGACAGGCCTATCTATTGTTTACATGAAGTGAAGTTTGGGTGGGAGGAGGTTAAACCTATTTTTCCGTTGAATTCACACGAAGCACAATGGAATCCATCATTACTTGTGAATTGCTTCCTGTACGTAAATAGAGCTCAAATGGTCTCTTTAATAAACAGCTACGTGCCTTGTAAACGCAACTTTTACACCACCTTATTATTATTATATTGAGCTTATTGATGTAGTTGCATGAAACTTTGTAGTAAAATAAGTAGTTTGGCGTGATGAAATGAAAATACCTGCAACGCCTTTCTTCTCTGCTCTTATTCTTCTTTCATTCTCCTGCTTGAATTGCGGTTGCGTGCATGCAACTCATAATTTGACGGAAAACGGGTTGTGTAACTCAACTCCAAAGATTTTCCGTTTTTCGTAAATTGAATAAGACTGATAGAAGATCGTGCATCACTTCGCTTGCAAGATACGGTGACTTGGAAAGACACAAAAGAGTTAGTATTACGAAGTAACATCGCATGAAAATGTAATTTATTGTTGTGTACTGAAATTGCTGCTTTCTGTCTGCCTTTAGATAATAATCATTTTTCAAGTCGCCGATGCGTCTCTAGTCAATGCATATTTAATAGGTATTTACCTTGAAAATGTATAGGGAATCGAACCATCCGTTTTAAGCGTGCATTGGAAGGAAGTGTAATATTCTATAATACTTACTATATTATATTCATTGAATTATCCATGTTTTGGATTCCAGCCTGCCAGAAATTCCAGAGTTATCCATTGTATGTATAAATAATCGACTTTTGTGCAAAAAACCGGAACGCTTAAAATACGGTGAGTTTTGGGGTTGAATAAATTGTGTACGTTTGTGTTGCCTTACAAGGGTAGGCCAATTTGGACTGATCACGCCATTAGAGCGTGTGCATTTTAAAGCTTCAGACGCCCGATTTATAGGTTAAAATTTGGCAAGGATTGGGAAATCAGCGTATTTGTAACATGATGAAGTCATTTTTGTTTGTGGAAAGAGAGTGAAAAAGACACGTAAAATTGATTTTAGGCCAAACCTTTTATATACCTACGTACTTACAACAAACATCTTCCTGGTTATGCACTTCTATTCTCTTCCGTCCAGTTGGCTTGGCACATTGAGCCTTTGTTCAGGGGACTCCTTGAAACTTGCTTGACTTTTGAGATCTATCTCTGCGACTGGAAAAAATATCTTGTGTCTGTGGGAGCGGTCGGAATGGAATCTAACTAATAGCATTTCTTTGTCGAAGAAAGTACATTCTTTGTAGCATCTTTCGATTTGCCATCGCCATTTGTGTGGTATGAATATATTTGTCCCAGAAAAGTAGACGGCTCTTTTCAAAAAGGGAAAAGATGAAGGATCATCATAAAACTCCCTCTTATTTCTCTCCAAGATTGATTTCGCAGCTTTCATGATTGAAAAAGAAAAAAAGATCCTCGTTTTTTTTCATTTCTTCCTTTACCTTTTCCTTTCTTTGGAACTGATGTGAGAGCGGAGTTATTACGTCTCAATATCGAGAAAACCCCTCAGTCAGATCAAGTTTGATATTTCTAAAAATAAATGAAATGAAACTCTTATCGAACGGAAAGGAGAGGAAAGGGAAAAGGAGGAAAAATTGAAGTACCCTTCAGAAGTGTAACGCCTTAGTGCAGCACTACGAGGTCAACTTTTAGAAAAGATATTAGGCTCCAACAGCTAACCTTTCTCTTCTCTACTTACTCACTCAAAAACTCAAAGCTCCACAGACTCACTCACCATGAATGGCCGGACATCATACGTCGTTTGAAAGTTACTCATCATCATTCCATTCTTTTTTATTTTCTCCTACTGAAAAAGTCGGCTTGGATTCTCTAGAATGCATCCATTTACATATTATATAGGACTTCCGCTGATATCTGGCACAGCTCAGATTTATAATGTACATTTTCAGACGGAATTTCCATCCTTTTTTATTTCTCCGTTGCGCCTTGTCACGACGGGCAATTTTTGTGGCAGTTGGCTAGAATGGATGTTTGTCTACAGGCAGTAGAGGAACAAAAAAGAAAAATTCCATTTTATATTGTTCCCAGGCATTCTCCTATTGACATTGTTGTCAAAAAATAGAATATCGAATAAAGGCAAGAACTGTGTCTTCTTGAATCCCATTTCATTATCGTCCAGAGATAAAAAGACACATCGGTTTTGTGCGCACCGCACTACTGTAGGCAGAATCCATTTTCGTTTTGCTTTTACATTATTATCCTGGTTTGATACAAAACCTACCCAACAACCTTACTTTCTGCTGATCCTTAAAAAAGAAGAAAAAGACAACTGGTAAGAAACGCAGCAGCTGTTTACAACAAGACTGAGTGAGTGGTGCACGCACAGAGAGTGAATTGACAGGGACTTTCCCATGTATTATTATTATACATCCTGTAATCAGAGGAGTAAAATTTTTTGGCCACTCATTCCCTCCCAACTCTACTAAACATTTATTTGATGTATAATTCACATCGCTTTCGACGAATTGGTAATGATAATGAAACAGTTTTCTAGCATCTGCAATTAAATTTATTTGTAAACTTGCTGGGAAATTCTACCATTATTACTATGTAGAAAAAGTGGAGAGGAAAAAGGAAAGAATTGAATAGAAAAGGCTGATTTTCAATGGCCTACAAGACCCACTAACAAGGAGCAGAAGGAACCTTTCCTTCTTCTGTGGAAACGAATGTAAGTAGTAAGTACCTCGTAGTATTCTATGGCTACTCACTACTTTTACTTCCATTTAGTTTAACGACCATTTTCTACGACTTTCTTAACCAGCGCCACCGCTTTCATTTCACTTTACATTTAAAGATTTTTTTTTCATTCCGTGACTGAACTAAAGAAAGACTTGCAAAGGGAAAGGCTCCAATTCACAAGAAAAATTGTAAGACTCCCTAAATACGCGACTTATGACTGCCTTTTGTGTGAGAAGCAGTTTCTTCTGTCCTTTCACGTTACAGCAGAGAAAATTACACCATCCAGTAAGCCATAGGAAGTTTCTTTTTGCTAGATTGTAGTCAAAGTCATCCTCAAAGATTGGATCCATCCAGCAGACAGATTGGAATTTGAAGAGAGGAGGATGGCATTTCTCGTCTCTTTTATGTTGAAAATTCGTGCGAGTCCGAGAGGACTATTCAAGAATAGCAAACCACAGAGGTGAAGAGAGAACAAGACCGTAAAAGATTCATTTCATCCGCTTTACTTTTACGCTCTTGATAAGGATGTTGAGGCGCAGAGGAAGGATCGAGCGTGGAGGCATACATTAACATGTCCTTGGCCACACGTCCCTCATTTTGCCTACTTATGGAACATGAAAAGGAAC
>VYYJ01001229.1:0-34152 GCA_021029165.1 Cyphoderus albinus | reverse complement strand
AGCGTTGCCTCCTTTGGCCCATTTTTGCCACAGTATCGGTTCAGCGTTCCATTATTATCGAAAATATCGAGGTGGTCGAAGCAGAGCAAATCTCTGAGTTGAAAGTCAGGGCAGTTGATTCCCATGTTACAACCTTCTGCCTACAAATATTATGAGATCAGTGATAGAATTCAACTCAATTTTCACAGCATAGTTTTTACTTTTAACGTTCAAACCTGAAATTTCCACTCGCACCGAGCAGAGTTTGGATATTTCATTTTCTTAAAGTCAGGGCTTTCAATGAAATATTCGTCACCCGCTTGCATCAGCATTGAAGCGCCAGACGGAAGAACTGTATTTGCAAACAAAATATTACAATTCTTCAAAAAATCTCTCTCCAGTTAGTTTTAAATATCTCTCCTTTAATTTTTTTGTCTTACTAGGAGGCTTATTCCTTTTCATTGGAAGTATTGTAGGCGGAATAATTTTAGCATCTTTGGGTTGTTGCACATCCTTTAGAAAGTGTAACATTAAATTTTAAACATATTTTTTTACAAATATTTTTTGTAGTTATAAATCCAAGTGGAGATTTATAATATCTTACAACAGAACCGGTGGCAGTATAGAAATTGGCAGTAATACTCAGCAGCACCAACAAAATTGACGACATGAATTGTAACATATTTGTTGACCCACTGAACCCTTTTCCCTGAAACAAGTGGTAAACGTGTGTATATTAAAATATTGTAAATTACTTTATTTTTTGTAATGTGATGTATTATTCTTCCTTAATACCTTTTTCTTCAATTCAAAAGACGACGTAGAACACATTTTAAAACCTGATTTTGAACAATTAAAATTACTAAATATTAGAAAATATAATGTACACTATAAACTCTATAAACACATTTATCAGTCAACCACCTTTCTATTTAACCTAAATTTTCTAAATATACAGACCAATAACAAAAACTACTCTTAATAAGCTTTTCCTCTTATCTTCGCCTGGAGTACACTAATAGCAAATTGTAAACGGTGTTAATCAGAAATCCTTATTAACGGGAAATCCACTATCGCTACTCATGCAATTCCAGCGATAGACGCCTAAAAACCCTAGACATTCAGCGTCAGACATTCTTGCCTCATTGTCATGCTCGCGTATACTGACGTAGCACTCGTTTCAGCGTTATTTCCTTGTCACATAAAATTATGATCCACAAAGTACGAGGGCATTTGATGATCATCAACCTGAAATTCACTGTACATATACATGAGTCAGTGAATATAGAGAAAAAGTATTCATAATTTGTGGTTGCAGGAACTAGATAACATGAGACCAGAAACTCCCCACAGCTTGTAATATAAGTGTCAATTTTTATGGCGGTTTTGTTCACTAAAGGTTATCCTTTAATCAGACGACCATGTGATTAACCTACTTTTGGCGGTTTGGTGATAAATGATACATTACCGATGATACAATGTCCAACATTGTACAAGTGAAAATTATACAATGCCATATAAAATCCACAAGAACATTTGGTACATATGCAAATGATACATACCATTAAGCTCCATGTCATTATTTCACATATCCAAACATATACAGATTGAAATGATACATCCAATTATGCACCAAACCTAAAAATAAACTACATACTTAAGCATCAAAATTTTAAACAATAAAAAAACTTTGGGTTAAAATGTAAAAGCATTCAGTCTCTGAAACAACTTTCGACATTACGCTTAACTAAGTTAAGTTTTACAGTTGCTCATATTATATTTTTTAAATGTTAAAGTTTTGAGTTATTATTTTTAACGATTAATTAAGGTTTGATTAATTACTGTTAACTACACAATGGAGCTAGTGGCCAAATCATATTCAAAAGAAACAATTCGATTCATTAAGGACAGGTTCTATGTAGACTAGTTGTTTCTGTTGACAACGAAATTGTTATTTTAAAAGGACAGGTTATCGTGTCAATTTTTTATGTATAGCATTTACTTTACTAATGTTCTTTGATCACCTCGTAAAAATATTTGAATGTAGAAAATTGAATGTGGCTTCTTTAAAATTGCCAAAATATATAAAAATATTGAATATATCATTAACTTGTAATATAAAAATCTGAATTGTTGATCGCGAACATAAATTGTGTTTTTGTGATATATATGACTGTGAAGTTTGAATTTGTATAATTTTCATTTGTATATAAATGGTGTATATATTATGAAAATGCATCTTATGAATTGCATCATTTGCATATGTAGCATTTTTTCAATATGGATATTTCAGTTTGTATAATCCATCCTATATATCATCCAAAATGTATCATTTATCCCAACACGCTTTTAGCAAGTACTTCCATTGCGGGGTTTAAAACTTTCTGTTTTCGCTTTACTGCTTTTCCACTGAAGCCAGTGAATGTGGGCGGAATTACAAACTTATGTAGTTTTAATTTATTTATGCGGATCATTTGCAGTCAGAATTTTTCTTAAATTTTTTATGATGCATGTTAATTATATGGAAGGAAGCTTGTCACGTTCTGCTGACGTAAAATTGCAAACAAGTGTACGCAAGTGCCTAGAAATCTTATAAATATTTCATGAGACTAAATATGTGATATGATTATAAACAAGCAATTTATAAGGCTCAACTCAGCGGGCCACCTACACGCACAAATGCAAGTAACAATTAAATGAAGATGTAGCAACATTTTATTATGGCATTAACAATGTCAATGTTGTCAATTATTGTTGATTAAAGGTGGGTGGTTGATTATCTATGCTCGAGGAGGAAGCAAATCATAAAACGTTAGCATTGATGATTCAAGCGCCTACAAAAATTATAGCCTTAGAGCTGCATCTGGCACTTTCATTTTTGCAGAAGTATTTTTTAACAATAACTCATTTATTTATTATAATAACAATTAATAACAATAATGGAAAAAGGTTAACAGGAAATGCACGAGGAAGTGCACAACAAAGAAATTATTTAAATTAAAAAAGTGATTAAAGATCAGCTACAAAATTTTCCGTCCACGGTGTGCATTCGTATCCAGTAGGTAAATGCTATTTTTTCCAAAAAAGTAAAAGTTTATGAAAATACATAAATTCCTTTTTTTTATTTATAAATATTAATTGATATCCAACTTACATGTGACCCTAGAAAATACACCGGGATTTAGCCTGAGTGCACAACCATACCCCCACGATGTCACCCCGATTTGTTCGTATCTGCCAGAATTTTTCATTTTTGCGATAAGAGGACCTCCACTATCTCCTGCACATGTGTCTCTTCCGCCCTCAGCAAATCCAGCACACAGCATATTGTCCGTGACTTGAGGTGGTTCTGGAGGTGTGTGACTGTGGTAATCATTGCACGCCTCATTACTGTACACCATCAAGGGAACCTCGAGCAACTTTGGTGATTTGAGCGCACCGAAACCTCCCTTGAGAAAAAATTATATATATATTTTTTTGTATTAAATAACTCATATTTCCCCATGCTAGAATGAGTAGTCTCAGTTTTAATTATGGCTACCTTTGTGGTTCCCCAACCCGCTGCAATCACCTCTCTTCCCTGGTACAACTCCGTTTCTGAGGTGGGCATGCAAACCGGAGTGAACATAGGAGCTTGAATCTCCACTGGACGGTCTAACTTCAAAAGAGCGTGGTCACCATAAAAAGTTGACTCCATGTAATAATGATAAGGAATAACTTCTTCAACTCCGCGGCGAATTGTGGGTCCGGTTGTCTCCGTGTCGTTAAAAAAGTCATGTTCGTTTAGAACAATAATGATATCTTCAGGATCTTCGCTGTAATAAAAAATAAAATGTGTAAACGTTTTGTGTCAGGCTCCATCCCACCAGGGGGAAAATTGGAAATAGTGAATAAACTCATTTCATTTTGGCAGGCGTAGAAAATGCACACATCTTGAAAAATATATTTTTTCACTCTCGTCTCACTTACTCTTCAACGCAATGCATAGCTGTGAGAACGAATCGGTCTGAGATGAGAGATGCTCCGCAGTAAGGTAAGTGGCCAAACTTGCTCACAATTCCTAGGGTCCATGGGTACTGACTCACGAGAGTTTCCCGACCGCCAACAATTCGTCTTGTTCTGTTCGCTGCAGCGCCCTCGTTAGACATTCCACATTCTAAACGGATTCAAATTCTTTCACTTTAAAATTATCCTTTTCAGTTAGAAATTTTCATATAAAAAATTTCATACGACAGTTTGAGTAAGATTGCGGAGCAGGAAGTGTGTCCTCAAAAATTTTAGGCTGCTCGTGAACAATTACAGAAAGTTTATCCGTTCCATTCAAAAGATTAGATCCACTGGCCGTGAAGTTGACTAGGAAAAGAGGAAAGTTTTGCATAAAAATGAAAAGAATCAAGCTGAGTCCGCATGCTATGAAATAAGTGTTACCTGGATAATTAACACATTTTACGTAGCATTCAAAATCTGGCTTTTTCTGGTATGATGTGTAGCGGTACACAATGTCGAGAACGCCTCTGTGGGCTGTGTATTTCCTCCCAATTTCCGGTTGGCTTTTCGAGTCACAAAAACTAAATCATTAAAACGTAAGTTTTTATTAGACTGAATCAGAAAATGTAGATACAGTGAATTCCAAAGTCTTCGTCACCCTTATCTACACCCATGGTAAACATCGTTTTTTTTTAATTCTCAAAAATTTGCAGCTGTCCGAAAGTTTATGATTTTTGGTGTCCGAAGCATTCAACTAGATAATTGGACATTCATTTAAACTACTTTCGCGAAAAAAAATTCGCTTGTTGAGAATTATTTGAAAAACGCCGTTTAACATGGGCCTTAACATGGGGCTACGAAGACTTTTGAAGCTCAGTGTAGATAGTGGAATTAAAATAATGTATAATGTCAAGACTAATTCACTGATGAACGAAGGTGTCACCGCCATCCGTCATTTGCAAATAATTAGTTCGACAATCTCCCCCTTTGTCAGCGAATTTTGTGCACTCGACTTCCGGCGTGCAGAAATTATCACCCTTTAAAAGCAGTCCCAGTTACATTTTAAAATCAAAATCTTGGTTCATATGTTACAAAAAAATAACAGTTTTTTTGGTCATGTTTACCACAAAACCCCAAATACAGCGGACGCGATCATCACTGCTGTCAAACAGTTCCGGACTGAGAATGTAGCCTTGTCCTTTGTTAAGGAAATGAACACCGCAATACTGAACTGAAGAGAATATAAAAAATGTAAGTTTCAAAAGTGAATGAGAAAAGTAAACTCAGGCCATGTCTCAGGTTGTGTGACCATGACCATAATAATTGTACCTTTCCAGAAAGTCGTGTCTCCAATCATTTGGGTCTTAAGATTGAAGTACGGATTCTGATACGAGAAATTCTTCCGGAGTGTTTCATTCTCCGTAATAAGGGAAATGATTGGGGGCACTTCGTACATGAACGGATAGTATTCATTGGCTGCCTGCAAAACAAAAGAATATAAATTTTGATCAGTTTCATTTTTATTCGTTTTTTATATTAAAGACAAATTTTCCATTTATAATACAAGATAAATTGCTTACCGTCTCAGCGAAGTTGAGTGGATTTAAAGTCGAACTTGAATTTAGTGACACTGCAAATGCTCCATTTTGACTGCAAAATATAGCAGTGGCCACCAAGCAAAACGTGATTTGCATACTAATTACAAATAGATTAAATTAGTGTTGAATGATATTCTCCCGCGTGTGCACTTGCTGGGGTTCAGAGAAAGAAAGAAATGAGCGTCCTTCCTGCTTCCTTCAACGGACTTCCACTTCCACTAGCTCATACCCATTTGCTTCGTGTGGATGAAATAATAGCTGTGTTTACAGTTGGGAATTACCTAAACTGTGCAGTTGTGCAATAATCTTGTTTCCCTTTTCGTTTGCACAATCTGCATCCATTTGCATTTTCCATGAACCAAGAGTAAACAGCCCCCCAGAATATTTCAAATAGATGAGATGAGAAAGTGAAAATTAAGGTATATTTTTTCCGAACAATAAGGCATTATAAGATTAGGTATTGTATAATTATCATTGGAATATATAATTTCCTCGCTTTGGCAGTACCATGGAGGCATCAACAGTGAAAACGCTTAATTCATCTCTACTGACATTTATGTATTATTCAGTGTTTGTGCTCAGGAGTGACCATGTATTATGCATTAGATTTAGATGAGAATGACGAAAGCCGACAGCAAAATTAGAAATCTTCTTCAGTCTATTTCTAGGCCAGCTATGCAATATGCAATGCTTCCATATTTCATGTGTCTCTAATTTTCAGCAAATTTCTCCCTGCACTATTAAGATTATTGTTGCAATTATTATTAGCGCACTGTTTATTTGCAATGTTACCAATGTATGTATGCGGCGGTCGGGATTCATTTCAGTAGAAAAGCTCAAGTGAAATCTGGCCATTAAATCACTTCTTACTGATTTGTGTTGACATATGCATTCAACATCATAATAAAAATATTGTTGATGATACTGAAAATATGCGAAGGTAGCATAGCGGTTCATTTATAGTTTTGAAGCATTCGAGCAACTGCACTTTTAGTTTATTCACCTTAAAACTTAATAGCCAACGATGATAGTAAATATAAGCATCGATTCTTTTCCATTTAAGGTTTATCTCAAACCACAATTTATAATATCATACCTGTCAAAAATGTATTCGATTTCCCTGTAACTTATGTACTTGTAGTTGATGTCCTATTAATATTTTAACCTTAACTGACTCGGTAGGAAAAGCTACATAAATTATTGCACATTTGTCCTTCAAAAAACAACCGAAGTTACGAGCCTTTTTATGCGTCAAACTTATTTCAAACAAACATGCCATACCTAAGAATTTACTAAATTTCCTTGTCAGCAAGTTAATCGTGATTGATGTCTAACCTCATCCTCAAGTCAAAAACTTTTTTCTAAGAAGTTTACGCTTGATTGATGTCTCAGTAATAATTTAAACTAATGACTGAGAAGCAAAGGATGTACATACAAAATGCTTCTTTCTTCCATTAAGGCTATATTTATCGACTTAAACAAAAGCAATTAACTTTCCCTCCGGGCGATTTCCCAAATAATTTAAATATCATTGGAACCCTTCAATTAAAAAGCCACGGAACTAAAACTGTCCAAGTTGAATAAAAGTCGATCACTGCTATCAACTGCTGACAGCAGTCAACTGAATTCTTGAGAGTCAACATAGACCAAAAAATCACCATTGGATTTTGTGCTATAATGTTTATGCAACATCAACAAGTAATTGAATTTTTTTCAATGTTTCTATAGACAATATTTACGAACTGTTTATTTGCAAACAAAAGAGGCATTAGTATCACTCAGTTGACATTGCTATATAGAAAGAAGCCAGGAAGCGTAATTCTAGCGAAAACATTATAGTGTGTTTCTATAGTGTGTTGTGTGTTTAAGTGGTAAAGTATTGTAAAAACACGAATTAATTTTCATAGGCTATCAGGCATGTGATGTTATCATGCCTTCATTTCTATCATACGAGTAAGTATTAAGTAGAGGTATAAGTCTTCTGTAATATACTTGTTAGAGTTTGTTCAGGTACTAGCTGTGAATAATAATTATACATTTTTTGATTGACGTGTTTAAAAACCAGTCACCTAATATTTACTTAAGGACAGTTACTGACATTGCAAGAAACCGTCGGTGAAATAATTGCACCGTAACCTTGGTGATAAAAACGATTTAGCAGATGCAGAGTTCAGCTAATGTATCAAGAAATGCTTGGAATTAAAGAAACAGCTAAAAAGTAGAAAACGCGAACAAAAAACTCATTCGCCAAGACAAAATGTTTTTTCCCACTAACCTCATTCTCAAGTTAAAAACTTTCCTCTAAGCAATTTACGCTTGATTGATGTCTCAGTAATAATTTAAACTAATGACTGAGACGCGAAGAATGTACATACAAATGCTTCTTTCTTCCATTAAAGCTACTTATGAACAAAAATAAAAGCAATAGAAGACTATCCTGGAATTATGCACACACGAATAAACTCAATAATGGCTGATTATAGTTGACCACAATGTGCGTCCTAGAATTTAAAACAATTAGGCATTTAACTTTTCGGGCAATTTCCCAAACAACTTCAATTCCACTGGAACCCTTCAATTAAAAACTTTCTATTCTAACCTTTCAAAACAAAAATTTCGAAGTTGAAAATTACTAGATCGCAGCTATCAATTAGTTGACAGCAGTCAACTTGACTCTTGACTTCAGAGTCTACATAAACAGAAAAACTACCATTAACGTTTTTTATCGTGTGCTATAATTTTTGTTTGCAATATCAACCCATAATTGAACTTATCCAATGCTTCTACAAACAAAATTTTGTGAATTTACATATTTACTTATAATTATAAACACAATTGTGACCGACGCATTTAGCAGTTAGATGATATTGGTATTGGTAGAGGTAGAAGCTTAATTCTAGGGAAATAATTATAGTGCGTTTAAGTGGTAAATTACGGGTAGAAAAGTATTGTAAAACGCCGAAATTAAAAATCTGTCATGGTCTGTGTGAATGCCTTCATTTCCATCATACTAGTAAGTAATAAGTGTAGGTATAAGTTTTGCATCCTAATTGTTAGACTCTGTTAACCTACTGTGAGTAATAATTCTAGTTTTCAAACTAATGCGTTTAAGAAACCAACACTTAAAATTTACATACAGACAGTAATTGACGTTTGAAAAGTTTCGGTTTAATGATGGCATTGAATCCCCACATGGATGATTAAAACGATTATAACAGTGTTCAGTTAATGTATCTAGAAAGTTCTTGCCACAAAAAAACTAGAGAGGAGAAAAAGTGAACAAAAAACTCATTCGCTAAACAAAATGTTTGTTTCCACTAACCTCATTCTGGAAGTTGCGGAAATAATAAAATCCTTGAACATTTGTCCACTACCAGGAATATACTATCCCTACGAGTTTCATTTGATAAATGGATCCGGATACGAAACACCGCGATATAAAATCACAACAGTTGAGAAATTTCGAAATGGATATTGGCGATTTTCCATTTTGTTGCTTTGCCTAGCTTCATATACTAGTCTTTACAAATATTTAACAGACAGTGACTCGGTGCTTGAAGGTTCCTTCAATTCTGCAAAAGTTGCTTGGTTTCTCACAACTGCCCTTTCTATTTATGCTCACTCTCGTTTTTGCGTTACATACGCCAGCTATATAAACGAGCTATTAGGATTTGAAGAACGACATAAAATTACTTATCTGATTTCTGAACGGGACGGAAAAAGAGCGTTATTCATTTCAAAAATTGTTCTGCGATGGGGATTTGTGCTACTCACCCTGGCTCATTCTGCAAGTTCTTTGATTCTACCGAATATGCCATATACCATTCAATCTCTGGCCGAGGTGGATGTTTGCGGATATCACGTTTAATCTAGATTTAGAATTGTTCCTTGAAATCGGCAAGCGGCTACTTTTATCTGTAACGGCCTACTCGGTTTATGGAATTCTTTTTAAAATGTGTGCATTGGATACATGCTTAATTTTAACTTTAACAGTATTTTCGTTACAATTGTCACTGACATCGTTTTTCAGAAAAATTGAAAGATCGAAAAATAAAGAAGAGGTTTTGAAAAATTGTGAAATGTATCGTGAAATCCAGCTACTAGTAAAGTATTTCAACGAAATGTTCCGTTTCTCCATCGTTCCAATCTACGTTGTTGTGTATGCACTTGCCTTCATTAACAATGCATATATCTCCGTGACCCAGATAGGAGTACTCAATCTACCCACCTGGATGATATTTACCAATGCGGCCGCCACCTGCGCCATTATTTTTCTCACCTGATTTCACTACTCCAGCACCATTTTCATCATAACAAAAACAATCAAGGCGAGAGGAATTGGGTCTTGTCCGAATGCTGCGAGTGTCCTATTGCATGGAAATGGAGCTTCTCCTAGAAAACTTGTTTCGAAGCTTTGGAAATCGTTCACTGTACTTAAAATATATTTCTTTTCAAGTAACTTTTTTGATGAAATAACCCCATTAATTGTATTTGGGTTTTGTGTGGATAAAACAGTTACGATGCTACTGCTAAGAAAATAAGCATTGCCAGCGATAATTTCTTTTATCAATAGTTATGTAAATTATTTAAAATTGTGTTAGTAAAAAAATATTCAGACACAGTTTAGTTGATTATGAACATATTAAATAATTATTTATTATAACTTAAAGTAAGGATTTGTGTACCAATTGTTAAATGGGTCAAGTTCGTGTGGTTCCACTGTAGAAACTTTGTCGGATGAGGTGTACTCGTGATGAAGCCCTTTAGTTTTAGTAAAGTCTGACCGTTTCTAGGTTTAGTTTTTGACCTTGTTATATAATGCATTTTTTATTTAGTCGAATTGGTCAGGAAAACGGGCAAATTTACCTGTGCCACCGTCACTTATGTTTACATTAATTCACTGTTGACATTGTCACAAACAAATGCCCAAAGATAATAGCAAGTACAGCATCCACATTTCCTACATTACGTTTATCCGAACTAACATATCATAACCGAGTAAAACGTGTGGTAGATTTCTCGGTAATTTCCCACTATCAATCTATTTTGAAATATCTAGAAATTAGATGATGGGTATGTAATTTGAATTTGTTGTTTTCAAACAAAACAACCGCAAATACCAACCTTTTTACTGCATTTTTTTCTGAAGGTCTTTTCTTTAATAAGGTAGATAATTAGTATACAAACAAATAACTAAATGCCATAATTGTTAGATTTCGTTTACCTGTTTTGAGTTAATTGTAAACCTTTTTACTGATGTGGTAAAAACAAGTCACTTGAAATTTAAACAATTACAATTGATGTTGTAAAAACCTTTGGTGAAATGATTGCAACAAATCCTCACCTGGATGATTAAAACGATTTATTAGCAGAGTTCAGCTAACGTATGAATGACTGCCAATAGAGAAACAACTAACGTCATGCTGGAAGTTGCGGAAATAATAAAATCCCTGAACATTTGTCCACTACCAGGAATCTACTATCCATACGAGTTACATTTGATTAGGAATCCCGGAAACAAAATACCGCAATATAAAATAAAACAACAGTTGAAAAATTGCGAAATGGATATTGGCGACTTTCCATTCTACTGCTTTGTCTTGCTTCAGCAACGAGTCTTTACAAATATCTAACAGACAGTGACTCGGTGCTCACCCTAGATCATTCTGCAAGTTCTTTGATACTACCGAATATGCCATTCAATCTGTGGCCGATGTGGATGTTTGCAGCCATTCAGTTCAAAATCATCTAGATGTTTCTTTTTTTTCAATTAAAGCAACAATCAAAATCAACGAAAGGGTAATAAATATTCTCCCGCAATTATCAATCTCCTATTTACTTCTATGCATTAACAAATATATTTCCCATCATATGACAGAAATATGCGAAATACAGATGTCTTTAAGATACAGAATCTGTATCTTAAAATAACCCCTCAATTTAAAACGCTAAGAAAGTGAGATATGTCGAAGTTGAATAAAGCTTGATCGCTGCTGTCAACATAAACAACACAACCGTGATTAACTTATCTTAAATCTTAGCATGTATGTACTATAAAACTGTTTTGCAATACTTCTGGGTACAAACATAATTTCGCCAATTTTTTGTATTTATAAACGCAGAGCCATTAGTGTAGATTACTATTAATTGACATTGGTAGAAGTGTAATTCTCGGGAAATAATTATAGTGCGTTTAAGTATAAGTGGTAAATTACTGGTAAAAGATTATGTATTCTTTTTAAATTCGAATCCATAATTCCACATTTGACATTTGCATACTTTCATTTCTTTCGTAGGAGAAAGTTGTAACGTAGAGTTGTTCACGACTTTGTATTTCTGAAATATGTAGCCCTCGTAAACAATTAGCTTCCCATCTCTTTCACTTTCACAGCAAATGTTTTGGTTCACTTGAAGTTTTCATATTACAAAATACTGTGACACAAATAGTAACACTGGAGACTGGATCAGTAATCTACTCGTCACTCCTCAACTCCCAGAGGATGAATGGATGCTTGAAACGATTTTGTACCAGTAGTGGTTGTATTTTATTCATTTCAGCATGCACATAATTTTGTATTTTGAATTCATGTTATTGTCCTATTCATAATATGTATGACACTTTCATACTACAGAATTTTATAGAATTAATTGTAAGAATTGTCAATCTTACAAATATTTTCGTAGAGTCATCCGGATACTGAAATTACGAGGCCTTTTACTGTCTTTTTTGTAAAGTGGCACTTATTTCGAACCAACATGCCAAGTGTCCGCGTGAAAAACTTTTCTGTAATTGATTTACGCTGAATTGATGTCTCAGTAATAATTTAAACTAAAGACTAAGATGCAAAGAATGTTCATACAAAATGCTTCTTTCTTCCATTAAAGCTGTGCATGTCAAGTCGACATTGTCGATTTAAACCGAAGCAATTAACTTTCAGGACGATTTCCCAAACCACTTAAATTTGATTGCAACCCTTCAATTAAAAAGCTAAGAAACGAAACGTTTTGAAGTTGAAAAACTGCTATCAAGAGTCAAAATAAACAGTAAAACCACCATTATATTTTCTTATCGCGCACTATAATTTTTGTTTGCAACATCAACCCGTAATTTAATTTATTGAATGCTTCTACAAATTTCGTGAATGTACATATACTTACTTATGAACACAGATGAGACATTTTGACATTTAACAATTAGTTGATATTGGTACAGGAAAAAGCTTAAGTCAAGAAATTAATTCTAATTCTAAAACTCGCTTTTAAATTTAAACCGTATTGAAATACTCATCGTCAGTGTATTAATAACGTACACCGTCACCGTGCATGTCGGAATAAATGCTATTGCTTTTTACAGCCATGTACTTTTTAATCAATTCCTGTTCGACTGACTGAACCGTGGAATGTTTAATCGAACACGAGCGTCCGGCGGAAAACATGCTTTGGGAAGTTATTAATGAAAGCACAAGATTTCAATTTTTTCAATATTTTAAGATCCATAACACATGACATGACAAGAGCAGGCCGACTGCGTTAAATAATTTTTTTGTACTTTTCCTTACAGGTCAAAGGTCTCTGAGAGGAAAGCTATAATTTAATTGATGACACGACATGACAAAATCAGGCCGACTGCGTTAAATAATTTTTCTGGTACTCCCTATTTTTGCTTCACTCTTCAGCGTCCTTTTCTGGGGTTTCTGTGTCAGCATTCAGTTAATTAATTTATCTATTATCTAATACTCTAGTAATCCAACCCGTTGGATAAAACATAAACTAGAGCATTATGTTTTACCTAGCAGAACTAGTTTGGAACTGCCGGGAACTTCCGGAGAAGCTATGTTGTTATTAGCCTCGGCTGATGTGGAACAGCGAAGCACTGGAGTGGACGCAGTGGACAGTTCAATCGCCTTCTGCTTTTTCCGCTCCCTCCAATTTTTCTGGTTCTCTATTTTTGCGGCGCTTTTCAGCGTCCTTTTCTGGAGTTTCTGTGTCAACATTCAGTTAACTAAGTAAGCTATCATCGAATAGTCCAGGAATCCAACCCGTTGGATAAAACTTTAATTCAAGCGCTATGTTTTACCTAGCTGAACTATTTGGGAACTCCCGGCAACTTCCGGAGTAGCGATGTTGTTACTAGCCTCATTTAAATTGGAACACGGACGCACTGGAGTGGAGACAGTAGCCAGTAGTTCAATCTCCTTCTGCTTTTTCCGATCCTTCCAATTTTTCATTCGCTCCGCCTCTTTCTTCCTCGTTTCAGCATCTTTCTTTGGGGTTTCTTTGTCAACATTCAGTTTATTAATTAATCTATCGCCGAATACTCCAGTAATCCAACCCGTTGAATAAAACATTAATTAGACAATTATATTTTACCTGGTGTTTCCGAACTCGATCGATTACATTCATCTCTGCTCCTTTTTTGACCCTGACGCTTCATATATGAATGAGTGCCGACTACTATTTATTACTTTTCTTCCTCGTTTCAGCGTCTTTCTCTGGGGCTTTTGTGTCAACATTCAGTTAATTAATTAAGCTTTCATTGAATACTCCAGTAATCCAACCCGTTGGATAAAACATTAATTCGACAATTATATTTTACCTGGTGTTTCCGGACTCGATCCATTACATTCATCTCTTATCCTTTTTTGACCCCGACGCTTCATATGTATATGAATGAGTACTGACTACTATTTAATACTCTAGTGATTGCGAAAAAATATTTAAGTCAGTCGGCCTACAGGTTTTGTTTCATGCCACTATTAACAAATTAAAGACTAGAGTATTAATTAAGACTCCGGAATTGCATTTATAGAATTAATTTAATTAAAAGTTAATTAACTTTTATTTAATTAACCACCCGGGTGGTATGCTAACAAGTAAAATTCCTTTAAAATGCATTGTTTTGAGTCATAGACAAAATGCTAAGAACGCAAGCCTCACGCCGAATACATTTTCCATAGCTGAGAGTCACTCATTCAATGGCACAGCAAAGTATGAGCAGCTTCGAGTCTTGTGTTCCGTTGTGTTAAGCACATCACAGAGTAGAACCACTAAACCACATACAGCTGTTGTATATAAACACAAAGCTGCAATGTAGAAAAGTCCTACATCCTACATGGGACATGGGACATGGGACATGGGACATGGGACATTTAGAAATATAGTAACCCACTAGGATTCGTGGGTTAATAATTGTATTAAATTAACTTAAATGGTAACTTTTATTATCAAACCAAATTAAAACCAAGGCAGGCGCAAATATTTATTTACAAACTAAAGTATAATACAGATGGACCAAATATTAGATAACACGGAAGATTAAATGAAATGTTAATTCAGCGTGGGAACACAGTCGCTTTCACATTCCACGATGCGATACCAGAAATTATTTTTAACTTTTACATAATGAATCTCCCTTGTGTAAACATAATGTAATAAGATTTTAATTAATGTATACTTTATTACTTACTTACTTAACTTAAATAATCAAATCACGACACGTGGGTTTTCGGCATTCACCCACCGCTTTCAAGGTTTTCACTCCGACATTTTGCTAGTAAATGCAAATCAGCGAACTCCATAGCGTTCACCAACTTAATCACTTACATGTATTCATTATTAAATAACAAGAAACGCGAAGCCAACGCTGAGCGTTGGTAGTTAAGGTGATTTCTTTTAAAAAAACTCTAAAAAAACAATGGCCAACTAAATGGCTACTTGACCTCTGACAATGTCAAAGCTCACTGCTATAGTTCACGTAGCAACTCTTTTTTTGCTAGTATCTTCCTTGTTAAAAAAAAGGTGTCCCACATACAGCTTCTCAATTAGTATAATGATATTCATAACTGTTAAATACCAGTCACGCCAGTCAGCGTGCTGGGCCTGAAAAATGTCGTCAATGGCAAAATTAATTTTTCATTTATAAAAGACAAGACAGCCACGACCAAGCTAAGCGTGGAGATAACAGGGGAACGCTTGTCGTAAAGGGAATGACTACCTATACCTATATAAGACATGATAAGATAATTAATTGATATCTCAGGGGTAAAACATCCGTGGCGCCAAGCCGATTAAGCAGTTTTATTTTCGAGTTCCATCACAATTCACTGAAATGACGAAAAATGTCAACTTCCGTATCTTGAAGCGATGGTCGGGGAGAAAAACCATGACGCAAATATGACCAATGAGCCCGTTTTCGAATCATGCGTGTGGCGTATTTAATTACATTTATGCGTGCGAAAAATTGAGACAAAAATATTATTGCATCCTGTTAGTTGTGTAGTTAGTCACTCAACAACGGTGTTGGTGTCGCTTAACAGTAGCGGTGGTGGTGACAGTAAATAGCGAAAGTTTCACAGAACAAATGCAGAATTTTTTTTTTCTCGCTCACTAAAGTATAAAAAATCGAAATCCCAACGCCCGTTTCACGACTTCCACTGTTATTTTTTACATACAGAGAGTTTTGAGTTTTTAAACTTGTCAAAACAGTACTAAACAGATAAATATTACTTGGCCACTTGGCGACATGACCTTGAAAGTTTGTTTTTAATTGTTACCAAAACTAACTGAGCAGAAACACGAGTAAAGCTAAACGTTAAACTCTACTACAAAACAATAATAGTAAAAGGCTGTTGGCTACTTCACCGTTGAAGGTTTCTTGTTAGTTACTATTGTAACAACTTAAAAACACTAGAATAAGGAAAGCATGAATGAGCTGTAGTATTTATTGTAATTTTTACTTTCATTCAGAGAAATTTTGGGTTACACCCGGGTGACCCGCCCACCATTAGTCAAATATATATTTGATAAAAATGCCTCATTAAGACAAGAAGGATTCAACAACACTTTTTTTAAATGTTTTTTTTTTTAAAATCAATCTGATACAATTTTAGACTCAAGAGGTTAAATACAAGTTTCTCAAAATTAAACGGCCATAGATTAAACTCAGAAGGCAAGTCTTTTATGATTAGGTTACATAATTCTCTCCAGACCAGTCACAGAATGGCAGGCAGCAGTGGAGACAAAAGCTTCGAGGTCAAAGAATGTGACAATTCTCTGATCGAATCGAATTACGTTTCACAAGGACTGAATCGATTCCCGTTGTTGGTGAGCAGCTTATGATAAATCCGATAACACTTATTATGCCCTGTTGCCTATGTATATTAATAATTAAAATATTTCCTTTTTCTGCATGCAAATGCAGGTGTGGAAAAATATTCTGGAGAACTGCTGGAGCTGGGAGTACCTCGACCTCCTAAAGTTTTTCACTGTGGTGAAACTACCTGGAGACTTTCTGTCAGATCCGACCTTGCACTCAGTCCGAAAAAACGTTTTCTTTCACGCCCTCCTACCAACTCTCACATCAAACTACGTCGGATCGGGCTCCACAAGTGATCATGATTCACTCCTACAATTCAAAGACATCAACAACTGTCGCCTGGTGTGCAGAGCTTGGAATTCTGCGATCCGGACGAACGTGGTGGAGCACGTGTCTCGGTCTCATCCCAATTGTTGTCTTCACGAATGGGAAAACAACTTTCTGTGGCCAAGGGAAAGTCCCAATCCATATGCAAACAACTGCAACAACGCCTACTCACGCTTCACTTTGACTTCCAGCATTACCAAATTTTTGAGCCACTTCAACGAGAGTCATAAAAGTCAGGGAGATGCGAGCCCTTTCCATTGCCACCATGTCTGTTTGCAGTTGTCCAGCTACAATGCCCTGCAGTGGATGGGTGAGATCGAGGTCACAGTAACATCTGCCACTGTATTTTTCTCCCAGTACGGGAAACATCTCCGCCTGTTAGACTTGAACCTTTACTGCAGGAAGGTGATTCACATGGGCTGTCTTTACCCCGGCGTTTTCGATTTACTCAGAGAGTCCCTGAATCTGGAGGCGTTGCGTCTTTCGTGGAGATGCTTCTTCTTTGATGAAATTGAAGGATTCTGGAAAAGTAATGTGGATGCAGGCTGCTGTCCGGAATTAAAATTGCTCACCCATCTGGAAGTGGATTGTCTACCTCATCACCTTTTCAATGACATTATCCGGTCAAATGGAGGTCACATTGAGAGACTGAAAATTTCTGGCTTGGAAGGAAGCAGTTACGCCCTGTTCCGAAAATACGCACTTCATCGGATTCCACTGAGAAATCTCCGCGAACTTCGAATAAGTTTCGCTTGCGCCACCAAGAACGACATCGTCCGTCTGTCGAAATCCGCCCCTCATTGGACAAAGTTGGAGAAAGTCTACCTGGACTTCGAAGGAGGCAACACAAGTCAAAAGGACATTTCCTGGTCTCTCATTCTCCAGTGTCTCAATAAATTTTCGAAGACCGTAACCCACCTCTGGCTGCGTTTTCCCACACTCACTTCAGAATTAAACGTGGGCCCACTCCATGACTATCGCCCAACCCGAGAGGAGCAGCTGAAACTTCCAAATCTGAAGCACGTCGTGTTGAAATTTCCTCAAGGAAATGCATTCTGCCTTGACTTCCTCTTGGGCCTGGAAACGTTGCAAACTATATACTTTCACGAGCCGGGCGTTTCACTTCAAAATGTGGATCAACGCTGCAAACATAAATTCGTACTGTTTGATAAATACCGGAACAGGCTGGGACCTGAGAAAATTCCGCTTTTACTAGATTTGCAAGACTCTATAATCTGGGAACAATTTCCCAAGCTTTCTAAACTCTACTGGGTACGGCTTAACACAAAATCGGCGTGGAAGAAAAGCCTCAAGAAAAAGACACGTGCTGAACTAACAGCGTGGACTCTTCGAGACAGTGTCGAGGAAATCCCTGAATATTGGACAAACTTTTGGGCCCAAATGAATTGTTTCTTACGTACTTTGTACTCGTGAAAACATTATAAATTATCAAATATGAAACAACACATATTTACGTACATAACTCCAAACTCCATACTCCCACTTTTGCTTTGATCTTTTATTTATAATTTTCAGCACAAAGAAAAATGAATAAATCAAAATTACCTGTAATTGACACTGACACAATTAAAGCATTTTCGTTTATTCCATCATATAAATTTAGTGGCAGCGTCAGCATAATTTAGAAGAAAACTACGCTGCCACTAAATTTACTGCCACCACCAGCTCTCCTAAGCAAACTCCAAAGGCACATAACCAAACTTGAAAAACACTTCTCAAGTTGCCCCGCATTGTCAACGCTTTCGCATTTCGCTTTCCTCCTGCATTTCCGTCGGGGTTATGGGGAGCGAGCTTGGTTGGACCCTACTTGACGTGGCAATTGCCACATTCACTATAAGTGAATTTCACTTATAGTTGTAGTAAAGTAAATAACTCTAGTCTGACTTGGAACGTTGGAACACTTTCAGCATTCAATTTTTACGATAAGTTATGTGGCTTATAAATGTAAATTAATGTATTATCATTACCTACATTAGGTAGAAAATAAATACAGACTATAATTCATAAAAAATTTAAATGAGTGGGAGATGGGATGGGACTGAAATAAATTATTCTTTGTAATTTTGTGTTAGTTTTAGCAGTCGAGCGAGAACTTGAATTTGAAAATGGTACAGAACAACAAAAATAACTGAAGTATTAATAAATATGTACAATTAAACTTAATTAAGCTACGTAGACGTAATTAGGAACTTTGGATAGGAGCGACAAGCCTCTAGAATCCTTCACACGAATGACAAAATGAATCGGATGAGTTTTGTAGCGTTTTCATTTATCAAGGAGACTTTTGGAACTGTTTTCCCAGAAAACAAAATGTAAAAGAGGTCAAGATTTTGCCACCAGCCAAATGGTGCGAGTAGCCACAAATAGAAAACAGTTGTGCTAGCCACAATCTTCAAAATGCGATTGCGGATTGATCGATCTCCACATTTTGTCGTCCACATTGCCCCGAAGCGTGCCGTTGTATTTACCGGAGTCCTAGAGAAACAAATTAATTAGCCTAAAATAACATTAGAAATTAACTATTATTAACAGTAATTTTATTTTTAAACAAGACGTAAACTATTTACAAAGTAAAGTTTGAAACAAACGAACCAAATAAGTACTTAGAGAACAGAGTAGATTAGTTTAATTGACAATTAAGTATATGAACACAGTCACATTTATATTTCTACGATGAGATGCGATACCAGAATTTGTTTTTATCCTTTTGGTGAAAATCTAACGTAACATTTCAACACTTTCTCTAATTTCATGGACTTTATTAGAGGATCGCGGCAATTGGCGTGTCTCTCTATAATTGTAAGTATAAGCTTAAGAATTATTAATTAACTTGAACACGTGGATGTTCGGCAAGTCAATTCTTCCACCGCTTTCAAGGTTTTCACTCCTCTACATTTTGCTACTTAATCAGTCAAGTCACCCTTTGCAACCTGCATGAATTTTTTAACTCTCAGGGACGGCATATGTCATGCCGAACCCCGAACAGTCCCGTGTTCACCAATTTAATCCCATGTTAATTCATTCATATACATAGTGCACATATTTGCATTTTGTTTGTTAACATTGATTTTCCACTGTATCATTCTTCAAAAACGCTTTGGCCAGCAATATGTTGTCAGTGGCAAGGCAAAATTGTTTTTAAACATAATAAAAATGTCAACTTAAAACAAAAATTATTAATAGCTGCAATAATTAACTTTCTCAAAATTCAACAATTATAGCTTAATAATTTCAGAACACAAGTCTTAAAAATTGATTAGGTCAAGTATTTACTCCTCAGTCACAAATGAGTCACAAAATGGCAGGCGGCAGCGGAGACAAGAGCATTGCTGAGGTCAAAGAATGCGACAATGTTCCTAGTTTTTTGTCTGAATCTGACTTCGTTTCAAAAGGACTGGATCGATTCCCGTTGTTGGTAAACCGCTTATAAATCCGCTAACAATTATTATTACCTCTCTTAAAAAATACTTTGGTTTCTGTATGCAGGTATGGAAAAAAATTCTGGAGCACTGCTGGAGTTGGGACCATCTCGTCTTGCTAAAATTCTTTGCAGCGGTGAAACTCCCCGGAGACTTTCTCTCGAATCCGGACTTGGACTCAGTTCGAAAGAACGTTTTCTTTCACGCCATCTTACCAATCATCACGTCTAATTACGTCGGATCCGGCTACAGGAGTGATCATGCATCACTACTCGACTTCCAAGACATCTACAACTGCCGCCTGGTGTGCAAATCTTGGAATTCTGCCATTAGGAAGAACGTGGTGGAGCACGTGTCTCGGTCTCATCCCAACTGCTGCCTTCACGAATGGGAAAACAACTTCCTGTGGCCGAGAGAAAGTCGCAATCCTTACGCGAACAACTGCAACAACGCCTACTCACTGTTCAGCTTCACATCCTACATTACCAAATTTTTGAGCCACTTCAGTCAGAGTCATAAATGTCAGGGAAATGTGAGTCCTTTCCACTGCCACCACGTCAGTTTCCAGCTGTCCAGTCAGAATTCAATGCAGTGGATGGGTGCGATCACAATCGCAGTGGCCTCAATGTTTTTCGCCCAGTACGGGAAACATCTCCGCATTGTCAACTTCAATCTTTACTGCAGGGAAGCAAATCGCGTGGGCAGTCTCTACCACAACGTTCTCAATTTACTCAGAGACTCCCCGAATCTGGAGGCGTTGCGCATCTCTTGGAGATGCCTCTACTCGGATGGAGTTGAAGGGTTCTTGAAAAGTGGTGTGAATGCAGGCAGCTTTCCAGAATTAGAATTGCTCACCCATCTGGAAGTGGATGGCCTACCCCACCTACTTTTCAATGACATTATAAGGTCAAATGCAGGTCACATTGAGAAACTGAAAATTTCCGGCTTGGAAGGAAGTAGTTATGCTCTGTTCCGAAAATACGCACTTCATCGGATTCCCCTGAAGAATCTCCGTGAACTTCGGATAAATTTTGACTTCGCCACCACGAACGACATTGTTCGTCTGGCGAAATCCGCCCCCCATTGGAGAAAGCTGAAGAAAGTGTTCCTGGACTTTGATGGAGGCAACAGAGGCCCAAAGTGCATTCCATGGGCATTAATTCTCCAGTGTCTAAATAAGTTCTCAAAATCAGTCACCCATCTTTGGCTGAGTTTCCCTACACTTACTCCACAATTAAACGTGGGCCCACTGCACGATTATTGCCCCACCCGAGAGGAACGGCTAAAACTTCCGAATCTGGAGCAAGTCGTGTTGAAATTTCCCCAAGGATGTGCATTCTCCCTTGATTTCCTCTTTGGCCTTGAAAAGTTACAAACTCTGTACATTCACGAGATGGGCGTTCCACTTAAAACATTTGATACACTCTACAAAACAAAATTCGTGCTCGTTCGGGAATACCTGAAGAGGAGAGGACCTGAGAAAATCAACTACCTCCTTGCACGTGATCTGCAATATTCCAACATCTGGGAGCAATTGCCCAAACTCTCCAAACTCTACTGGCGTCAGCTTGACAAGAAATGCGCATGGAAGAAGGAGATGAAGAGACTCGAGAGAAAGTCACGTGCACGGGCTGAACCCACAGCGTGGACTCTTCGGGACAGGGTCGAGGAAATCCCGGAATTTTGGACAAGGTGGTGGACCGCGATTATGTACTTACCCTGACTGAATGACAAACATGAAACAATTGCAATCTTCAATTTTTCATTTACAATCTTCACAATTAAATGAAACATGAATAAATCTAAATTACCTGCAATTGTCAGTATAACACAATTTTATTTTGGAAGAGTTTTATTTCTTTCTACCATACAAATTTAGTATCAGCTTCAGCATCATTTTGTAAACCACCTCCTCGAATTTTTTTCCATCTCCACGAAACTGCTATAAGCATCACCATCTCGACCCCAAATTCTCCTAAGCAAACTGCAAGACACATTAGCCAAACTTGAAAAACACTTCTCAGCTTGCCCCGCATTGTCAACGCTTTCGCATCTTCGCTTTCCTCCTGCATTTTCGTCGGGCTTATCAGTTT
Source organism: Cyphoderus albinus (assembly GCA_021029165.1). Lineage (NCBI taxonomy): Eukaryota > Metazoa > Arthropoda > Collembola > Entomobryomorpha > Paronellidae > Cyphoderus > Cyphoderus albinus. The sequence goes on along the minus strand of VYYJ01001229.1, from coordinate 11,633 downwards.
AGAGCGAGCCTGGACCCTACTTGAAGTCGCAATGCCCACAAATTCTCGGCTCCAGAGGTCAATAATTCCACTGTCAATAAGTCGCTGGAGCACCCTGGCCAACTCATAACCGTGTGGTGGGGTGAAGCCAAAGTAGAAATACTCTGGACACACCAGTTCCTGTCCCAAATAACATTTTTTATGCTTTGGAGCAAATCCCTTCCCAATGTAATTGAACAACTGTCGCACAATGTAGATCGTGGCCGCCCAGTCGTTAACTGTAGCATACCATTTCTTCTGACCTCTGCGCGTCACCATCATTTTGAGAAACGTTGATTGAGAACTCGCCACTTCCGCTTTTTCCAACAAATCCTCCAATTTTGTCACCACTGCGGCGGAGTAATTCGCCTTTCTATTGAATTCCAAAACTCCTTTCATCATGTCCAGCCGAAAACCGCTGTCGTAGAGCAGTGTAAAATTATTCGCAGTAAGATCTGCGATTTTCGTGAATCTATCCTCCGGTGCGGGGCTAATAATCGCACTGGTCAAGTCTCCTGAATAATAGGTCACGAATATTAAACAAGCCACTGTCCACAAAGAAAAGAGAAATGATTTCTTCGTTCTTCCGGATTGGCTCGACATTCCGGGCGAGATGAGCGGAGAAATTGTGGCCAGGAGAAGTCCATGGCTCTTTTCATCCAGTTTCACCTCACCACCTGTCCCAATCATAATTTTCATTATCATGCTCACAGCCAGAACCGACACGGCCAGACACACCCACACGATAGTATCTGCGGAGCCCAGATAAACACTGGCGATGGAAACACCTCTGACATTTGCGACCCCGCAATAAACAAAGTTGTAAGACACTGGGTCACCCAAAACCAACTCCAACAGACTTCCAGCACCGTCACCGTGTTTGTATCGGTGATACAGTTGAATCACGGACCGATTGAATGATCCGGAGAAACTGAGAATAGGAAAAACAACGGTTACATAACCACTCAGCTCTAACTGCGTGTCGTTAAATTCATGAGAGGAAATTAAATTCATGTTCATCGCCGTCGCCAATGAACTGACAATTTGAAGAGTTGGACCTCCGTATGGGGGCTCAGTGTGGAAGTCCCTCATTCTCGGAAATCTTTCCAGAACCTCTTTGATGTTCGTGTGGTCAAATTCCAGTTGGTCAAGAATTAAAATCCCTTTGCTTTCCCTTTTCTCTTTCCCTTTCACCCCGCTTTTCCGATTTCGAACAAAGTAAAGACAGTCTACCTGAAGCAGGAGAAAATACATTACAGTAATAGCAATCCGTAGTTTGACCAACATTTTTTTTTCTCTCGAACTGAGCTCTAAAAATATTTAATTTCTCACTTGGTTCAGTCTGTCCGAATGTGACCAAAACAAACAACGCAGGATCAAAGAATCATTAAAATACTAACCTGATTGAGCTAGGCCAACTTTATTGGTTTTTTATATTTACAAAGTGACAACTTAATTTGTTTACTATTTGCCTGGACGGTGACAGTGACAGGGTGCATTTACATATTTATGTTCATGAATCACGAATGTGACGACATCGTGAGCCTCATGTCGTGAGGTGACAGACCAGACTAGTCGTTAGGCTATAAGCTAGTTTATGTAGGTTCAGCAATAAAATTGTAGTGGTCTTTAGGTAGAGACACACACAAACAAACATTTTTATCATGCTTCGCTTATTAACTAATCGTAAGTACTTCAGAAAGCATGAAATCAAATGAAAACTGCACGTTGTTGGTCATTGATGTGAAGTAACCTTTATTCGAACTTGTTTGTTGTGCATGTGCAGTAGTAGTGGATTCGATCTACTATTTAGTAAATAGTCATGAATGACCTTCAAAATAAACTAGCATTGCATTGCACTGATACCGAAAGGAAAAATATAACTTTAATGATTGATGATGTCCTAGATGATAACTTACAGTTAGTTGCAACTAGTTGTAGTGTAAATATGTAACTTAGAACGTTGGGACATGGGACATTTTCAACCTTGTATATAAATACGATGTGGCTTATAAATAAATACTGTAAATTGGAAGTATCTTACCTCTAAATAAATACAGAACGCAATTCCTACACAAGACTGAAAAATTCAAATAAGTTGGAGATGGGATGGGACTAAAAGTAAGTAAAATGTTTTTTTTTAGATTTTGCGTTCATTTAACTTTCTAAGATCCTAGAAGAAAGGTGCATTTTACTTCACTGACTGAATCGCTGATGACTTATCATTATTCTTGATAATCTTCGATATATGTATCTACTGCAGGGGAGACAAAAATGAAGCACTATGCATGAATGCATGGTTAATAGCATCGTTCAGTTCTGGATAAAAGATGATAAACAGAGAATTTGCATTTTCTTCTGCTTGGTTCACTTGAAACAATTCAGGTCCAGGTGGTACTTACTAGTATTTACTTTTGTAATTAACTTAATTAAGGTGCATGATATGCAAATTTGACATTTTCCTATCTTTTTGCCTGGACTTAAACTCCGACTTTGTTAAATTATGGAGATTAAAGAAATGAATGCTGCAGGAGCAAGTCAGTCACACAGAACAGCCACTTTCGACCGGAAAGTTTCGGGTTGAGCATGACATGTAAAACGTTTAAAAAGTAAAAACTACACAGGACAGGACAGGACACAGAGATTCATTTCACCTCTCTTCTTTTCCCAGTTCACCACCACCGACCGAATCCAAGCAATAACGGACAAGAGTGTCATGTGCTAAGTACTTTAAGATAAATAAAGAAATCCATAAAAATCGAAATACACCTTTAAAAAATTAATAATATACATTATTATACTCGACTCTATACTTTTTTGAAACTTCTGTTAATTATTTTTAAATCTATTTCTAAATAATATCTGTAGTTTATTTGTTAATTATTACCATCGACCACCAACCATAGTTAAAAATGGAAAATCTCGAGCCGCCATACTCCAAAACATTTTCCATCTATTCTGAACCAGAACCGGAAACTCCTGCTCGTCCGACTCGAATGCCTGGTGTTTCAATGCATAATTGGCCGTTAGTTTAAAACATATTTTACATTTTACAGTGAAGTCTCCGAATAATTAATAAGTTACTTTTGCAATAATTATTTCCCCTTGTGTGTGCTATTAAAGCGAGACTCACTGTAATTGAAATTCATGTCATGAGTAAATAATTACCTAAATCATCGTCATTCACCAACATTATTATCTAAAAATTTAAACTACCATATCCAGGTCAGCGACCAGCACGCCCCTCCCAAAGTCGGCTTTTGGATTGGTTCTCGAAGGTCAGGAAAATGAGCCAGCGGCCATCCAGGCTCGAGATTTTAAGACGCCCAAAGCTCCACGAATTTTCCTCTCGCCAATTCCTTCCTACCGACCACCATCAACCTGTGAGAAAGAGGACTTGCTCAGTAACAGTTACAGTCTGCCACCACCGCGAAATCTCCAGCTGGAACAAACTCAATCTTTTTGCAACACGAACGCTGGAACAGGTGTGACCCAACTACCTTCTTTCCAAGGTAAAGCTAAATTAAACCACTAATTAAAATTAAAATAGTACAATCATAATCCAAAAAATTAGAATGTAGAATATTTAGCGCAACTTTTCCATCTACTTAACGACATTCTAGACTTCCTGAACAACGGCAAGAGGGACTATCGTAGAAATGTTGAGATGGGGTCAACGCTTTCCTACAACGAAGGTAACTCATCCCTCAGGACCTTGGGGATTTCGGATATCAGCCACCTTTCCGCTACTCGTGCCGCCAGCTCCGAGACGTTCAGTGTTATTTGTCCGGCTACAATGTTCCCCACACCGGAATCGCAGTCACATTATCCACAATGCCGAGGTGACGATTTGTACGTCCACTTCCAAACCAAAATTGACAATCTCTACAGTGAATTCGCGTCATCACCAGAACCTTTGCGGTCCTCACTGAAGACCTGCCTCGATTCTCTGAACTTTGTGAGCTTACAAGTGAACATGGAGCATGCCCGGTTTCAGCAAGAAATGTTAGTCAACGGACACAAGAATCATTCCGCGGAGTTCTGCTCCCACCCTGAGAGGAAGTTGTTTGTCGATTTTGGTAACGAAACGCAACAAAGCCAACTTCCAATGGATGAAAGCACCACCTCGTCAATTTATCAGGATCCAACAACTTAAAAACTGATCATATCATCATAGCCACGCCCACACCCTGAAAGACTGGAAACCGTTTCGAGACTTGTAATATTTAATCCCACTCGTGTAAATAATTAATTTATTCGGTGTAATTTATTTTATTAACCTTCGCACTACTGTTTCTCGGTATAATATTTTAATTACAATTTAATTATGTCTGTTTATAAGCTGTAATATTTTATGTGCTAATCAATAAGTTATAGAGTGTAGAATAAAAAGCAAAAATTAGAATAATTTTACTCCATTTGAATCCTCGTTAAATAATTATCATTTACATATTAGTTGAACCTTTAATTATTAGACTAACTACTTAATTTTTATACTAAAATTCCTTCAACGGTCCTGCCTACAACGGCCTCGTGGAATGTGCTCTGCGTATGTCTCTTGAGAACAAAGCTGTTGCCACATTTCCAAGAGATGGGTCTCAAGCTGCGGAGCCGCTTCCTTGCCAGTTTGTGCTCCACCGCTGACCACATTCCACCTCCATCAGGGACAACTCCGCTCCTCTGCTTATGAAGTAGCTGAGAGGTCAGCTCGTGGGACATCATCACAAAGAGAAATATTTGCAAGCTCATGCTAATGTGGATCAAGGCGTTGAGTGGGATGAACCAAGCGACGGAGGAAGGCAGGTCGGCAGTGTATCTGAAGCTGATCACATTGCAGCTAACAATCGTGAAGAACATTGTGGCCATGAAGAACTGAATCCAGTGGAACAACGTCGACTCATTAGTTCGAAGCGCAATTTCCAGGTACATGTAGAACCTAAGAATTTATTTGTCGATTTGATATGGTTCATCATGAGCAGATACATGGTCTGCATCTCGAGCCACCGGAAGAGGCAAGTGACCAGGATCGCGTATGTCCGAATGCCTTCCGCCCACAGTGACCAGTAAACCGGAAAGATGATCGCAGAGGCAACAGTATCTGCCGTTTTGCAAGTCGATTCGCTTTGCTCCACATTTTTGCAAAAATAGGGTCGAATAAAGAGCTCGTACATGAAGCTCAACTCCTTCAAGATTCTCTGCATCTGGTGGAAAGCCAAAACGATCTCTTCGCAGTTCCAGTAGAGCACCACGGAGCAGCAGACCACAAAGCAGGTGAGTGACGCCACCGACGTTGGCAGTACCACTTGGCGGAGTTGGAAATGGTCAGCGAAGATCAATGTAATCACAACCGGGGATGAACCCAATTGCCCCAAAGTCTCCAAACATGGTGAAGAGCCACCTCCGGTATTTCTTGCTGTTTCGCCCCTCCGTGAAATACTCTTGTTTTTCTTGGTCCCATTGGAGTACGCACGGGTGAAAGTAGCGGAGAAGCCCGAAGGTCGACTTTACCGCTTCAGTGCAATGCAATTCCACCATATTTTTTTTAATCTGATTTTATTTTATTTCCCGAGAACCAGAAGATTTTTTTTTATGCTAATCACCCACACACCTGCATCGACATGCACCGAGTATGACATTTTTGTATTTGCTGTGCCTCTATAATTTGAATGGGTTGCTGTTATGCCATACTAACAATTATAACAAATAACAAAGATTTTGTTTGTAATTGTTACGTGACTAGCACACGCTTTTTAAATTCCTTCATGCATAAAAATGAACATGCGTCATGTTACATGACTGACCACACCCCGGTTCAACCAAACCGATGGGGTATACTAACTTTGTTCCAAACTGCATAACTACAACAATTGCATGACTATTTAGCTAATTATAGTAGCAGAGTACAACTTAAATAGAGATATGTTATTTACTTATACAGTCAGACAGAATTTATGGAAAGCTTTCTAGAGTAAAATTCCATCCGTCGTTTTCTGCACAATCGCCTGGTAGAATTCCGCCTTCGACTCTTTTCTCAAGGCGATAAATTCTCCAAGCGAAATTGGCCTTAGACTAATAATTCTTCGGTCCCTAAGTGTTTTTGCGAATGACGCCTTCTTGAATCCAGGTATCATGTTCCTTGTCAACTCATTACAGCCCATGATAAATGGGAAGATTAAGTAGACAACTATGATATTAATTGTGGCAAATGTGGGCATAAACCAGTAGACGGACATGGGAATGAGATGAACAAACCGGATACTCACAACATTACACACAACAATCATGAAAAACAATGTGGCCAGCCAGGCCTGCAGTATTCGAAACAGACATTTATTCGCGGTGGCCACCACGATCTGAAGTTGGACGTAACAAGAGTGAAACTGATAGGTGGATGTGGATCTCTTTAAAATGATTTCGAGGCAGTCCAAACACTTCATTTGCATTTCGAACCAGTAGAACAGAGAGATTAGGAACTTGGGGTAGGAACGAGCCGCCTCTTGCACACATAGGAAGGATAAGATGAATCTGACTACTTTTATGGACATATTGAGTCTAGAATTTCTCTCATAGTAGTCGCTACAAAAATATTTAAAAACGTTGTAAAATGGGTCGAGATTGTGGTACCATCCGAATGGAGCCAGAAAGAATGAATGCAACACAGTGTTACTGGCCACATGCTTCAGAACGAAGTTGATCATTTTCCAGTCACCTCCTCCACTTCCATTATTCGTCATTTCTCGGAGTAGGCTGGAATGTTTGTACTCTAAAAAAAGTTCAAATTCACTTTAATATTTTAAATAAAATCATTAACTGAACTGAAAATAGAGTTACTTTTTACCATACCCAATTGCTTCAGCAGATATTTCATCCTGCGATAAGCCAAAACGATCTCATCGATGTAGGCCACTGTGACTCCCGCAGAGACTCCGATGAACACTCCAATGGGAAACATTGTTGTGCAGAAGACGACGTTTGGAACTGAAAAGTGGGACGCGTGCATCAACGTAAAAGCACAGGAGCCACAGCCGAGAAGAGAAATCACGAAAAAATTGTTCAAGTATGTACCAAGGCCAATATTTTTTATCTCTTCGACTTGAAAATTGGAATTCGAGATCAGTTGAGCTCCATTGTAGGAGAGGTGGATACTAAAACTAAAAACCCGGTGCACAAGAGTGATAGCCTCGGAAGTAAAAATTTCAATCATTTTTTTAAAAATAAAAATCGTTTTCTGTACAATTTCTGTATTTTTTATTGGGCCAATTCCGTCTGCTTACAATAAATAGCAATTTGTTTGTACCTACAAAAATATCTAACTAACTTCGATGAGAATGCAAGGCTTAATAACTTCAGCATAGTTTGATATTTAATCCATAAAATTAAATTAAATTGATAACTCTCCGGTAATTAATTACTCATTCTTTCATTTATTCAGAAACATGAACATCGCATGATCCAGGTGATCAACATCAACATGTTTTGTAGTGAGAAATTGACATCAGAGTCGCTAGTCATTTTATTAATTATAAATGAGCAACAAAGGCTCCAGAGCATTCATCATGTTTCCAAAACGTGTCTTGTTCCCGAAAGTTAATTTAACTAAACAGTGCAATCTGGTTACAGATATTCCGGTCAGCGCCAATTCTCCGAAATATACAAGCACACTTCAGTAGCGTGTTAACATTAATCTAATTGAATAATTTAAGTGAAATACGGTGTTCAAAACCACTGTTCAAAACAAAATCTAACATGTCAGTGCTCATAAAACATTTCGCAGATAATCACGGTTGTAGGGAAAATTCACAATTTCCAGGATTTACCAGCAGTTTATTATTTTGTGCTTAGAATTAGAATTAGAATGTTGTGAATTTACTTACATAATTAAGTTGAGTTGAAGTTCCAAACACACGAAAACATGAACAAAGCCTTCCCATTTAATAACACATATTTAGTTCGTATTTTAGCACCTGGCATCGCTTCCACAGAAAAAAAAATCAATGAAAAATAAATGAGTCATGTTACAGCAAGTAAAAAATTATAGAATTATTTGAATTTGAATGACATCTCGTCGTGAAGAGACATTCCACCAAAAGCGAAAAACTTCTGCCAGAAAAATGATGAAACATCCGATTACACAAGACGCCCACAGAGAAAATATTATGCTAGTTCCTTGAACAGACAAAGGCAGCACTGATAACTGGTCATCCAGCACAATTTGAACCGGGCTGATAATCCTAATTCTCTCTTGGACTCTTATAGCATACAACAAGGCAATATATTCATTTCTCCAGCGATCCACAATGCCAGAGGCTGTCAGCCTGTGATAGCTTTTCCCCATGCGAGTGCTTCCGGGTGGTAGAAAAGCATAAAATTGTTCCGCGGATGGAATCAATTTTTTCCCCGGGTAACATTTCCTCGTAGAAAAACTTTCCTTGTGAAGTATACCGCACTTCCTTCTAAATTTCTCCGCTTTTGTCACAGCCCACAACGTATAAGGCCAGTAGAAAATACTGGCCACATTTTCTTCTCCAATCAACTTTTGAAAAAATTGGTAGTAGTACTGATCATAAATCCGAATTCCATTCTTATCCAGCAGATTCTTTAGACTGGAAATATCTCTGGACACAAAATCTCTTGTGGAAAGTGCCGCAGCCGTGGCATTCACCACATCTGCGCCAAAGTGGTCGCGAAAGATGAAGCTGAAATTATTTTCCTCCAGATCCCCAACTGTTTCCAGTGTTGGAACCTTAACTGGGGTAATAATTTTACTGGACATTTCTCCAGAGTAGAGATTACCCAACACCAAGCAGGCCAACATCCACAAGGCAAACAGACTTTTCTTGTTCAACTTCTTTCGAACGTGTGTACCACTGACGTCCTGAGTCCTGGTGAAAGTAGAACTGACAGAGCGGCTATTATCTGGGCACAAAAGCCACTCCTAATGAAAGAAGCAGAAAATGACAGCAAGTAACTAACAGCTATTAGACTTCCAATGATGAGAATCCATGTCCAAGGGTCAAATGGCTTCAAAAGCACAGAAAAGTTCCAGAGTGACCTTAAATTGCTTCTTGGAATATCGCAGTAAACAAAGTTGAAGGTCATGGTGTGTTCCCTGACCAAAAGCGGAAGTTCAGCATTTTCCGTTTGATTCCAACTTTGATTCCAATAATTATGATAAGCACTGTTCCATAAGCTTTCCACATTTCGTGCTGACCTAGAAAATGAAGGCAGTCCTAGAATAATTGCTGGAAGGTCCAGGTTGAACTGCGGATGACCTGTGGCTACCAAAGTGGCGTTTACCGATTCCGCAATAATATTAGCCAAAACGTAAAGAATAGTTGTATAATGATAGTCCGCCCGTTCCTCCAAATTTGGATAATTTCTTAATTGACTAAAATGAGTCAAAGCCTGATCCAAATATTGCTGAGAAGTGGGAACCCACAGGTCCAGGCGAACCAAGTTTCTGGCTAAGGAATTATTACGACTAGAAATTCCACCTGATGATAGTGAAAACATTTCAACTTTGCTGGTTAAAACTTTCGAATTCAATGTTAAGGTGACTGGACTGGTGAACTCGGTTTCCCCGTAGCTCTAAATTATATTGACAAAACTGAGCTCATTTTCGCCAAAACTGTTTGTAAACCTAAGCTATACATTTGAATTTTATAATTTTATTTTCTAACAAAGTGCAGCATTATAAGGCACCTGTAATGTCTTTTTTATTTCTCCAACAAAAATATTTCTCTGAACCAATTTTTTCTTTAATTTAAGTATGTTTGTGTATTTATACTTTATTTGCGTGCATTCATTCCAAGAAGGTTGAATAATAAAAAAACGACAAAAATAATGTTCGAGTTAATGTACTTCTGAAAGCCTCTCTGTTTGCATGAAATGAAAAACAAAGTGCAATAATAAAAATACACTTTCTGTCATATTTCCAGTAGCATTGTTTTTCTTTCGTCAAAGTGAAAGTGTCATTTTAAATAATGAACTGAGAGGAATTTTCATAAAACGCCTAGCTATATTTGAAACAGGAGCTTTGTTTATTCGTTTTTATTTTGGGTCACGGAGTTGTAAACTTGTAGTGTAGTAATTAGTAAATACAATGTTATCATACAGTCACTGGGTTTTTAACAGTGGATTAAAAAACCAAAAGGGAGGAGTCTTTAATCCACCGCGTTACTCGATTGCGAACGGAGTCACTGGGACCCCAATGGAGTGGATCATATCAATTTATAATTAATTAATACTTCTCTTTCTCTAAATATATGTGTTATGGTATGCATTATACAAGCAACATGCGAAAATTAGGAGATGTATTAAATTAGGGACGTTTGCTTTTGCAATTCATACCGTGCCGTGAATGACAACAACCACTACTGCCTGTGAATGTTATACGTTGTTGTTGCATGATATATTAGCTTTTCTTGCGTAGCCATTTGAAAGGTTACATTTACATTTAATTTCCACCTGCTGCCCATGTTCAGTTCATTAAATATTCAAGTAACAATGTGACCGTGACCATGTCTTGTCATCAAAAAACAAAAACATAACCTTTCAATTTCTAAAAATATCGCCAAATGAATTTTTCTTTCTCCAACTGCTACTGCCAGCTAGCACAATTTAAAAGATAGGACTCAAATCACTTCTGCTCTGGCTTCCATTGAAAACAGAATAATAATAATCTAATCTAAAACGATTATTATTAAATTAGCATGGAAATTTCGTGCTCTGAGGCTGTCACTCTTGTGCACAGAGTTTATGGCTATATGTATCCACCTCTCCTACAATGGAATTCAACAGATACAACAGAATTCAAATGTTCAAGTCGAAGAGATAAAAAATATTGGCCTTGGTACTTCAACAACTTTTTTGTCATCTCCCTCATCGGCTGTGGCTCCTGTGCTTTCACCTTGATGCACGCATCCCACTTTTCAGTCCCAAACGTCGTGTTTTGCACAACAATGTTCCCCATTGGAGTGTTCATCGGAGTTTCTGCGGGCGTCACAGTGGCCTACATCGATGAGATCGTTTTGGCTTATCGCAGGATGAAATATTTCCTAGAGCGATTGGGTAGATTGATTAATAATATTTAATTTCTAATCTTATTTGTAGCTTAAATAATTTGACTCGTTTTAACCAGGACTCCAGTACAACGACACGCTACGGGGCAATATGGACGATAAAATGTGGAGATCAGTCAATCGCATTTTGAAGATGGTGGCCAGCACAACTGTTTTCTACTCGTGGCTACTGGCGCCATTTGGCTGGTGGCAAAATCTCGACCCCTTTTACAACGTTTTTCTTTTCTTGGAAAACAGTTACAAGAATGGTCCCGTAATGAATGAAAACGCTAAAAAACTCATTCGATTCATCTTGTCATTCGTGTGCGTCCAGGAAGCTTGTCGCTCTTATCCAAAGTTTCTAATCACGCTATTCTTCTGGTTTGAAATGCAAATGCGCTGCTTGGATTCTCTGCAGGTCATCTCGCAGAGACTCACGTCCCATTTTCTCGTCAGCTACACCCAGCTTCAGATCGTGATTGGCACTGCGCACCGATTTTTGTCTCGCTTGTTGCAAGTGTGGCTGGCCACCGTCTTTTTCATCATCGTGGTGTG
>VYYJ01001228.1:0-34164 GCA_021029165.1 Cyphoderus albinus | reverse complement strand
CATTCTTTGGTAATTGGTATGAACCTTCACTGGTGTGAACTATCACTGGTAAGAGTAGACTTGGTAAGAAAAAGTCTGGTATGAGATGCCCTAGGTATGAAATGTACTTGGTATGAGATGCCCGCAGGTATGAAGTGGAGCTTGGTATGAACACGCCGGTACCCGTATAAAATCGGTCCTCCTGTCGTTTTATTTACAGAGAATATTGCAGTGTCCTGCGGGAATCTTGGGAACAAGTCCGAGGAGTTCAAATGATTTTAGTAATGAAAACTTTATCCCTCTCTTACGAAATATGGACAGGAGGAAGGCAAGATCCACCTCCACTTTTGGATTACCTGGGTTATTTATTTTGTCCTGGGACTGTTGTATTTGGACCCTGGATTTCTTTCGCCGCATACTCAAGGGTTTTTGAAGGGAGGCACTGGGTAAGTAATTTGAGTTTCAGTTATTTCATTTGTATGTTTGTGTTTTCTACCGGTTCGCGTTCCCGGTTCTCTTGTAATAGTACATTTTCATTCATCGGGTTTTCGACCGATAAATATTTGTACTTTTTATACTTCTACATTTGTTTCTAGTAATAACATATTTTTACAATTTTCCATTTTAGGGAATGGGATGGGTTTTGAAAGTCTTTGCAACGGGCGTCGTCTCGGTGATTTGCTTGGGTTTCAGTTCTTGTTGGGTTTACTGGATGTTTGGTTCAGCTTCAGCTAATTTAAGGTTTAGAATTATAATATCAAATTACTTACCTTCATTACATACTTTATGGACATATTACATGAGTTATAAATATGTGGACGTAAGTTCTTAATATTTTTTCTTTGGTTATATAGCTGGATGATTGCGGTTCGGGATGCCTTGTCTGTTCGATTTAGCCATTACTTTATTTGCTTTTTGTCTGAAGTGACGTCAGCATTGAGTGGCTTGTATTCAGAAGACGGGGTCGCAGTCGAAGTTACGAATCCATGGAAAATTGAACACCCCCGGTCGCTTGTGGAGGTCGTGATTCACTGGAATATCTCCATGCATCGATGGCTACGGCACCGTACGTAAATTATTTTTTATATTAAATATTCCATTTCAGCGGCGAAATATTAACGAAAGGAAAAACGTTCGTTCAAATGCCTGTCAAAATGATGTACATAAACAGTTTTATAAAGGTTTTTATTTGAACATTATGCAGATGTATTTCGACCCTCAAAACAATTTGGTGCATTTAAATCCGTTATCCTGACATTTCTTGTGAGTTCTATGCTACACGGGATGAACTTTAATCTCACCCTGGTTTTATTATCACTTGGATTTTACACGTACGTGGAATTTACTCTTCGCGAAAAACTATCTAATATTTTTGACGCCTGTATTCGTGCCCGAGCCTGCCCACCAAGTTGCCAACATACACTGAAGTCGAGCAACCCGATGGTTATCATTGTCAATATTTTGTTTGGATTTTGGGCGTATTTTCACTTGGCGTATCTTGGAATAATGATGGATAAAACTCACACAGAAAATAGTGTGGAGCCGCGTGGATTTTTTAACTTCATCTCGATTAATTTGAAACGCTGGGAAGATTTAGGCTACGTTAGTCACTGGGCTATGATTATTGTGTTTGTGGGAAGTCTTGTAATTTGATTTATTCTGTCACAAATATAGTATTCTCAAATATCCATTTTTTTCGCAATGTGATTCACTGAATATTTTTATGAATTTATATTTACCTAGTATTTATTTTTGTACATTTATATATATCCCGACGTATGTACCTTAATGTTTTTTATTATAACAGTTACAGATTTATATGTATATTAGAATTTTTATGATCTTAATCCTTCCCTCTCACTGTAACTATAGTTGTAAAACTCCAGAAATGAAGTAATGTTATTGATATTGGAAGAGTACAATTTGATCCGCTGGTATGGGTCCATTTTCAGCCACTGTGATTGGTTAAGATTGTACGTCAAAAATTTTTGATGGGCCCCTTCAATGACTACGTCATAAAAACCCGATTTTCTCAAAAACTTTTGAGTGCTAGGAAAAACGGATTTCACCGCACCGTTGAATTCCTCGTACTAAAACTAATGTTTGTGGTGCATTTTTCATAATATAATTTGCATCAAATTTTTATGACGTAATCATTGAAGGGGTCCATCAAAGAATTTTTACGTGAAATCTTAACCAATCATAGTGGCTGAAAATGGACCCAAGCCAGCGGATCAAATTGTACTCTTCCAATATCAGTAACATTAAGATAATAACAGTAGAGTGTTTGTTAGGTATACATTGCAATAATTACTTAGTATGACTAACGAAAACTTTGTCATAAAGGCAGTATTAACTCATGAATGCAATTGCGGTGACTGATGAATTTAAGAATCCATTTCCAGGTAATTTATGAAACATGAGCAATAAAGGAAACTCAGCAATAATATTGGGACTAGAACGCTTTTATTATTTAACTCTTTTACAAACCCACGTATTACGACTATTCAATCATACAATTAGTACTACTACATAAACTTGGAATCGTTATAATACGCAGCATGCAGATACTCACAAATCTTACAACGGAATATAACGAATAGTACATAAAAGATGCAAATGTACATCAGTGGCATAAAGATTAAGTAATTTTATTATTCTTAAGTTTATTTGATTTACTTATTTTAAATTATCAGTATTAAGTACGAAGGTAGGATTGTAGTAATTTGTTTACATCAGTGCCTATGAATAATACATGCCAGCCACAGTAATCCTCGTTTTAAGTAGTGACTAACCATAATACATTCTTACTTCAATGAAACTCTTTACTGGCACGATTGATTTTGATTTTAAACTTCAATGAATGCCATCTAAAAAGCTTCGGAACAGCGTTCTTTAACATTATTGATACTTCATTTATCCTGATTTTTACACTCACTAATCAGTTTTATTCAGTGACTAAAGAACGCACTGCATTGGTTGTTGAGGTTAAATAAGTTTAGATTTATATAGTGACATTTAAACTTTAATAATAATAAATAACGCGATAGCAGTTTTATTTAACAGGGGCTGCCTTACATGATTAACTAGCATCATCGTCAGTTGCAGTTAATAACAGTATTAGGTATTATATATTGTGTTCTATTATCATAGTTATATTATTAATATTTCTAGTGGTTTACTGTTGACCAGTATTACATTTATTACAGTCCATCGATTTATAAATATAAATGTTTTTAACTCTGACCAGCTTAATATTTGGTTTAATGTTGCTGCATGCTTCAATGACACAACGCCACTTTCTCCCTTCCCGGTGGACAGTGATGTGCATGTTTAGTCAATCCTAAATACTAAATGCAATTGTGAAGTAGCATTCTCTTAGAAGTAACGAACCGAAGCCTGACTCGGTTGCATAATGGTTCGAACCTTAATCCATAGTCAAAATAACTAAAAAGTTCAATTTAGAAGACTGCCGTCATTCATGTGGGTACCCTAAGAGTTAAGTACGTGCGCATATCTGGAACATAGCAATTTTTGTCTTATAAAAGTTACTTAACTGTTGTAATTATTATCAATACAGCAGACTTGAAAAATTGGCTACACGGGTAATGGGTTGACTTCCACCCGTAGGACATCAAAGCGTAAGTTACACAAGAGTAACTTATTTTTCTTTCTCTTAGTTTGGTTGAAACAAGCTAACAAGTTAAGGTACTGTGGAGCTAGGATTTACATAGTTTAAGAGTTTTGTGTGGCATACTGCTTTAGTAGTCTGTCTATTATGGTAAAACTGGTTTAGTCGGAGAAAGAATTTCAAAATTCTTTGAATATTGTATGCATTTTACCTTTGTAATATCTAACACTTTGACCTCTCCATATCGTGGTCTCCAAATCAACGTACAATTAAAAATTCATTCGAAGCTTCCTTTAAAAAGACTCCTAAAAAGACTTGAGGATTGTGTTACTTGAGATCCACAAACCGTAATCAAATCCAAAAAGTTGGCATCTCCTACCAGGCTCATACATCAAAATGCTGAACGTCAACTAGTGTTTCAGGCAACTGATCTTAGTGACCAGTGTAGCATGAAAAACTTGAATGTCAAGAACTGTAGCTGTCGCAATTGTCCAACTAATTTTTGTTGCGCTAATGTACAGGCGTTGTCACGACAGAAGAACGAGATGACCGAGCAACACAATCATAGTCATAATTGCAGCATAGGTCTCCGTACTGAAAATAAATAAAACATCGAGTTACAATTCCGAAATTCGTCATTTCGCTTTCAAGGAGTTCTATAATGATTCATCATTTAGACTGAATTAGGATTTTAATAAGTACGGAAGTCGATTCTCTAATGTACTAATATCAGTGTTTAATTTAGTTTCTACATATAAGCCCTAAATATCAATGAGTTTTCACCGTGCGTCATAAATAAAGCTATGATATTACGACAAAATAATTTCATATCATCGATGGAGGGTGGGTTAGATTTACAAACTAAATAGACCTGATAGAATTTGAATTAGATTGAATAAGTAAAATATGGCCAAAAAGAAAGCCCTCCCACAGATAATTTTGTATGATTCAAAAGGTCAAGTTATCAATAACTGTGCGGGGGAGGAGAGCTGAATATTGATTCTTTAAAACATATTTAATACACCTTAGCTACATTATAATAGTACTAAAACTGATATTGACATTAGAGTTCGCTTCCAACTACGTTATGCATTAAGTAGTACACGTGATTATAGATGCATAATTTGAGTGATATTTTTGCTATGAATGAAATTGGCGTAAATACGAAAGCATATTAACATTGTCTGAGGAACAGGTTCGAACAGGGAAACATTTCAAACATTTCATCAAATATGACAATATGACGTCGGAGGCATTTGTTTGCGTCAATTTTAGAATTTAAACCCTTTTATTAAATCCAATAAACACTCTGAAGGTGAAAGGTGTTTTCAACATGTTTATCAATTTTGGAAAATAAGAATGTCATTTTCTGAAAAATAAATATTATGAAAATTGGTGTCGTATTCTCAGAGAAAGTTTGTCAAAGTTAGCTTTGTCTGAAAATTAGCAACCGCCAATGTTATATGATGTTTAGTTTCCCTGTATGAAACCATAATATTCAAACGTTCCTTGTGCAAGCAAACCAAAAAAAAAATAAAGACATATGTTAAGCAAATTAAGTAAACTTGTTAAAATAAGCAACGAGCTGTGCATGCAAAGAATGCTATAATCAAAATCATCAAATCAATAGTTATTAATGTTAAATGGGGCCAAACTCTTCGAAAAAGCATTCCTACATCTTTTAAGCACCAAAATTGTTCGAAGGCATTAATTTCATTTGAATTGACTTACAAGAGGATTTCAAGAGGCACAAAGACGAAAGCCACGACTTAAAAACGTCTGTTATAACGTTTATATCCAGTTACGTCATGAAAGCGATATACAATGAATATTTTAAATATATACACTTAATGACTTGAGAATTTACAAAATCCTGGAAAGGGTTACATGAAACCATTTTTGGTTGGGAGAAATACGAATGCGATGGGTCAATGAAATGTACTAGGTAGTGAAAGTAAAAAATATTTGGACTTTGCGAAGATAGGAAAGAGAATATCATGAAAAATATAAAGTGTGGAAAGAGTGGAAATAATAGATGATTATGATTACTTTAGAGTTGGTGTTTATCTTTACATTAAGAGGAATATTTAAACAGTTGTGGGAATAAAAAGTACTAGCAAAAAAACCGAGAAGGTGAGATAAATTAAAATGTATTTACCGAAGCACACAAATTCCATGATTTTTGCTCACCGATTTAGCGCAGAGCGGCACCTGTTAGGGTTAATCAGGGTTAATATTGAAATCATTCTCAGAGTACAAAAATAGCGAGGTTATTTATTTCTACACACCTTATATGAGTATTGAAAGATTTGTCAATGTTTAATATTGCTTTTTGTAAATTATTAAAATGATTAGGGCAGACCCGAACGTTTTAATTTGTTCACATGCAGATGCATAATGTTAATTTTAAGAATTTTGGCGACTGATATTGATCGGGATTCTCTTCAAAAATTGACGATCATCATAAATGTCAGGAGTAAAGTAAATGTAGAATTTGCTCTTATTTAATTTTAAATTCTAAATTCTGCTTCTAATTTATTCGACGGTTTAAAAAGTTCCTATTATTTCTTTGAATTGCGTCAGCCAAGCTAAATTAAGCAATAATTCTGTTCGATGGACAGTCATTTAGAAAGCTTTACATGATTTTTGGAAATGTAGAGTAGTTATGAAATATTAAAAATATTAAAGTCAAAATAAGGACAGCTTTTAAAAATTTATGACTCTATTACCGTACTGACCATCTCACGTAATTTTGACTAGAAAAAATAACATAATGGATAGGTAACATCAGCGCCAGTATTTCTGAAGGTTCTGTAGTACAACGGAAGTAGCATTAGTATGTCCTTGAAATATTGTTTGTCATTCAATTAAAAAAGGTCGTTAAAGTAGTTATTCATAAACTCTCACTCATAAAGACACGCGACCTTTTGGTTTGTTATTTTAAGCTTTGCAATATCTCCCTGTAAAATGTTGGCATGCAATTGCTTGACAAGAAGTTTTCTTACCTGGCATTTACAAGATAAGCAGTTACTAGTTGGCAGTGTTACTCGCGCCCCAGACTCAATCGTATTCTGAAGTACGTGGCACTGAGAAAAAGTGCTGTTCCTGTGCCAATGAGTGCATTTCCCACTGTTTGACTCCTCCGGGCATCTAAAACAACAATCGCCCGCTGGTAGAAACGCATTGTGGCAATCCACTGGAGGACAGTCGATGGGCCAACAATCAACTTCTCCATCCAGGCATTCACATGTCTGGCATTGGAAATGCCACATTTCCCCTAGAGAAAAAATGATTTAATTCAATTGATGAGTTACGCGTACTTCGCATTCCAAAGAGCTGAGTACATAGTATCGTTTATGTACAACCTAAGAGTTGAAAAACTTCAAAGGCAGCCAATAATACTTAATTTAAAATTGGCAATACTACGCCAAGAAAAACACTGAACCGAAGCGAAAGCGTTACATTTAACCTCTAGAGTTTCCTTGACTTGAAGGATAATTGATGAAAAGACTGAAGAGTGTAGAGGTGGAACCATCATACATATATAGAACATAATTAATATTCAATACTACGTGTGAAGATTATTGGCGTAGCCGCCTCTTCTACATGGACGTGAGAATACATTCGTTTCTAGAACGTTAAAATGTCGTGACTTTCTGCTAGGGTAAACATATTTAGTCTATCATAAATAATCACTGACAATTTGATGAAAACCTTGAGGCTTTTTATGGCGTCAATGAATTTCGGCACTTGAAACTACCAAGTGCTGGGCACTCTTAATAAGCGTCATTAGTTATTAATGAGCATATCTGCAAATATTAGAAGACTGCAGTATTGAAAAAAGTGGATTTTTGTTTATCGGAATTTCTTTTGCATAAGGTAAATATTTCTTTTACCTCCAGCTGCGTTGTAAAAGTAGGTAAAAATAAATCGTACGGTATTTCCGAACTAAAATATTCGCTCAGAAAGTTCACCCTGAACAAGTTTAATTTTGAGTGCACTGGTTCCAATAAAATCTTCGTTTAGTCTACACCTGAGAGAAGACATGGCTTGGTTTCTAGCTCATCACGACGCCACTTCTAACGTGCCGGCAGAGTGGTTCTGGTTCTATTTCGCTTAGTTAAAATGGTATTAAAAAATCACTAACCTGACTTAAAATGAACATTGGGATAGAGTTGATGTTGGCATGTTTTCGGTTGAATGGATGCTGATGGAGCGACTAGAGTGGTGGTATTTGAAGAGCCACATTTCTTGCAGCACTGATTGGCAGAACTCTCATCTGTCAAATTGACCAGCAACGAGGTACAAGTCTGGGAGCAAAGATCTTCCTCCATGCTGCTATTACACGATAGATTATCTGTGGAGTCGCAGGAACATATACTACAGTCTTGTCTAAACCAATTTGAGCCTGATGGATGGAGCCTTCCTTCGTCCCAACAACCTGTAAATGTACGCCCATTATCTTTATAATTAATCATCAGTTTCAAACCTGTCAGCCTGCTTCCAGTCTTGTGAGTGAAAGCAGAACGGCCGCTGGTTTACACAAGAACTGATTTGATGACATTAATGATACAAACCTGAAGAACAATGGCGATCTTCGGATGGGCATCTGCATTCATATGACCCCACCGTGTTCAAGCACTCCAGTCCCAGGGGACAAGCATCCTTTTCACCACACTCATCAATATCTATTTAGAAAATGGAAGGGTAAAATTGTAAAGATGTTTAGCGATCCATTCATATTAATCAAGCAGAAAGAGCACTGCAACTGCATAATGAGTCTGTGTGTGCTGGGTTGAGTGAAGGGAGCGGAAGTGCTTTCTTTTCCCAACCATAGTAAAATGAAATGCATTTTCATTTTCATTCACTTTTCATACCTATGCACTGCGCTTCTCCAGATTGAGCAAGGCTAGCTTGAAACCCGTCCTTACATTGGCAGAGGTACCACCCTGGTTTGTTGACACAAAGAGCATTTGCGGGACAAAGTACACCCAATTCTACTGATGAATTTCCTTGCTGGAGGCATTCATCAATGTCAGTCTCACATTTAGCTCCGTCCCAACCTGCAGCAAAAATACATCCTTAATGTTACGCGTCAATAAACGAATCCCAAGATTGTAATTTGTTGCAAACATTGTTGTTTTTATGCTAGCACATCAGAAACTTTTGGCGTGCTTTTCATTGTTTACGAAGCACAAGCAGGTTCAAAAACTAAAAACTAAATTCTTATAATCTGTAATTAGCATTAAGAAAATAAAAGTTTTCCAACCTGCCCGGCAGGAGCAGACATCAGGAGCAATGCAAATTCCTCCATTCTCACAACTATGATTGCATATAGCTGCAAAGAGAAATTCCAATACATTCCACGTAAGTCACATAAAATAATGATAAACTTGGCCAAGCGAGCGCCGAGCGGCTTTCTCTCTTTGTTGGTTGTCATGTAGGAAATAAATGGGTAGAGGGTTAAAAAATACAACAAACTTACGTGTGCAGCGGATTCCGTCTCCTGTGTAGCCAGGTTTGCATGTGCATATGTAGGATCCTTTGGTATTGGTGCATGTGGCATGGGAATGACACTGATTCGTGCCGTTTGTGGCACACTCATTCTCATCTTCACATTGAAACTGATTAACTTTTCTATAGCCTGGGGCACACTCGCATGTGTAACCACCAATTGTGTTAACGCATTTTGCATTTCTGGCGCAGTGATGCCGCTGACGCTCTAAAAGGCACTCATCGATATCCATACAAGAGTTTACTCCGTCCCCTGAGAAGCCTTCTTTGCACTGACAAGTGTAAGTGGTTTGTAAATTAAGACAGGTAGCATTGGAGTGACAGAGGTGGCCGTGACTAGCACAATAATCAGTTCCTGAGAAAATAATGAGTTGTAACAGATTAATTCATATTGAGTCATGTAGGATGCAACGGAATGTTTCAAAAATAAAACTCACCCAGACAGACTTTGCAACATTCGCCGGGAACTGTTACTTGATCTTTAAGTGGGCATGTCAGTGGAGGACACGCTTTCTCTGGGTCATGCTTTTTACATTGCATTGAACCATCAATGCAAACACAATGTGTACATTCGATAATGGAAGTTGTCTCACCATGGTCATAAGTTTTACCACGAAAATAACATTGATCTGGTAATGTCACATAAACACATGAGTAATTCAGTCTTAAATGTTGCAAGTACATATTATGGAATGCTAGAGTGTTTTGCTTTCTCTGATACTTACTGAGGCACGTAGGACAGCATTCACCTGGTTTTGATATGGGATTTTTGCAATTCTTCGCTTGTGGGCATTGAATTGGCTGGCACATGATTTCTCCTTTCTATAAAAAGGAAATATTTATGTGAAAGCAGCCAATTTGACTGAAATGGTCTGTTAGGCGTATGTATGTAAAAGCTTATGTATACGAAAATGACTCATGCATGTGATATAATATTGATAGGGCGGTCGTTAATAAATGCTGAGACATGAACTCTGAAATGCGGCGTTTCCAAACTATGACTCACCTTGCATGTGCAAATGTCACAGTTCTGATGCCAAGACGACCCATCTCCAAAGACAGAGGTGTCATTAACGCGACACGATTTCTGACACTCACACTGCTCCACATCTGATAGGCGTGCTTCTGCTCTGTTTAACTGTATCATCACAATACAAATTAGGCACATTATCATTAACAATTAAGTTCGAAGGGGCAAAAAAGCGACCAATGGTTTGTTACGTACCCTCTCTGTCAGCATTTGAATTTGTGACTGTAAAGAAGCGAAGGACAACTTTAAGGCAGTATATTCGCTGCATGTTGGGCACTGACTATCCACTTGTGGACATTGCGATAAATAACCATAAGGACCAAATGTAAGCTGCAAATCTTGCATCGCACCCTGATGAAGCAATAAAAGTTTTTATGAGATGAAGTGATGATACAAATGAATTTTAACAAATGACTGATAAAAACAAAATTTACTGACCTGGTACAAGAAGTGTGACGTGGTTTTTTGACCGATCCAAAGGGATACGTTCAATGAATTGAAGATGGCAGTGACAGGATCAAATTGTAGTACTCTTCTAAAAACAGGTGAACAGTCAACTAGAATATCAACTTCGGAGGCAGAAAATGTAATGGCTAAACGGTGCCAACTTCCGTCTGCCAGCCGGAACGGGAATGTTTCTACTAACGAGCCGGAAATAACTCTCAGTTCATTCTTACGACCGCTGGACTGTATCTCTAACGCGCTAAAATTTACGAATGAGTAATACAAAATATTATAATATGGTGTTAAAAGTAAATGTATCTGATTTAAAAAAAAATTTTAAGCTTGTATCAATTACCTAAGTAGACCCCTAGAAAACGCTAAGATGGTCCCAACATTGTTGGGATTTTGCTTAACAATGGCTGAGATCGTGAAATCATTCACTCCAATTTCTGACACTTGAGCTCGAATTCTATCTACCCAGTCACTCGACACCATGATCTCCCGGTAGTCGCCTGCGTAATTCAATTTTACGTATTTAATATATAAACGACAAATACACAGTCTGTCAGACAGGATCATGTGAAATTTATTCCCATTTTAACAGCTTAATATAACTGAACTGCAATTGCTTACCTGTGAAGATGACACCTGGACTGAATTTGTGAATTCCTTTACCCAGTGTGATTCCTTGGTAAGAATGATTGTGTAAGTGAAGACTATCAAAAAGATCCAATTTGAGAAGCTTTGGACTGCCAACTAAAATAAAATAAAATATATTGGTTTAGAAAGCCCGATATTATTTTATTCTACATCAATTTGAGCAGAGTTTATTGCACATATATTTATTTGAACTTGTAAAACTTATCAGGAACAATACTGAGGCCAAAGCCAAATAGGTGGACACAATTACTGAGAATATTGTAGTCACGTGAAACAGAATATGAAATGTCACCTGCCTGTACACTGTATGAAGACGATGACCAAGAGCAAGTTTAAAAGGGAAAGTTGAGTTCCGGTAGTCATGCTGGCTACTCACGATGTTTATTAGACACATAATTAATTCACAGATATCGATCAAAGGAAGCCGAACACGTTATTTGTGGAGGAGTTCTATCGCTTCATGAATAGAACAGTCAGTTTGGCTTATTCTGACGACTCTAGTAGGTGTGATGGTACAAAGATAGACGCACCATTTAATGATCTTTTACTTGAGTGGACAGCAAGCGGACGGTGGTGAATCCTTCATGAAGGGAAAAGATGCAATGTAGTACAAGAATGGACTCATCAAACTCATGAATCTGTAATAATGCCTTGTTCCTTTTTCTCTTTGCTGACCGCTTGTACTTTATGGAGTTATGTCAACCTCACACATACTTTCATTCAGTCACCAAAATTGCTGACTTCACTTTCATGAGTTTTCTCATGAACTCCAACTGAAGCATGGAATCGAATTGATGATAATGAATGGACTGGGGCTTCGTCACTTTCCTTTTCACATGTATGTTGAGTTTGAGTATAACCGTAGAAAATTTATGACGGTGAACGACACCGTGTCGTTCAATTTCAGTGCAAACAATACTTTTTGCCAAATGACATCAAGAAAGAGTTATGAAGTTTCGTATCATTCAGAACATTGTGGAAATACCGAAAAATGCTTGCCTTTGTAAACATTTTTGACAAATACTGTTTGACTTTATGCACTTTATTTGCATAATATAATATTATATCATCCCCATGCACAAACCTATCAGAGGTGATCTATTTGTCGCACAGATAAATACTCTCAGGTAAATTTTAATGATGATATAAGGCAAGTATAATGACACTCTAAAAATTGCCGGTGTGACAGATATGAGTCAGCAAAGGAGTGATGTGTGCATTTATTATATGCCTGTGTAGTAGTAGCCTTTGATATTTTCAACATACCAATGCCGATAAGCCGAAATAAACGTTTCTGCAATGAACCTTCCATAAGCTTCTTTACTGCCTTTCGAAGGTTTAACAAATAAATTGCCAAACCATTTCATTGCTTCTCAAACAAAGAGGGGATGATAGATAACTTATGAGATAATTTTTTTCCGAAAAATGTAACAGTTCAATACGAAGCGTAGCTCTTCCTGTTTACACAATAAAATAAGACACATTATTCACATTTTGTGTTTGAGTTTATGCTTTATTAGTTTAACAAATATTACCTTCCATTCCTTTGCCATATTCATTATTTTCTCTGCAAGTGCAGTAGAATTGAATACTTTTCCAGCTTTTTCAGTCATAAATCATAAGTCACATTCTAGACCATTATTCCCTCAAATGGAAATGCAAACCATCGAGCTGCAGTTTATTATATCGGATGGCTGCCACTTTTTCAGAGTTTCAAAAGCAAAACGATAGTTAAGTTTTGTCTAGACACTCCGCTTATGTCCTATTAAAATCCGGAAGGTATTAAAACTGTTGGTTATTATGTTAATTAAGGTGCTCTGGTAATGACACAATCATCAGACAACCGCCTCAAATTATATTTAGAATTTGAAGAATTTTAGCTAGCATTAAACTGTTTGACGGCTTTCATGCATAGTTGAAGAGTGCTATTAGTTCTAACAGAAGATAGAACCAGACGCAAATCAATTCAACTCTGACACTCTGATCGCCGAAAAAATAAATAAACAAAAACTTTTTATCTCTGAAGGCTATTTTAGTTTCAAGTTCAGGACGCTGAGCTTATTAGGTACATGCTAGACTAGTGTTTAAACTATTCCCTCTCCATATAATAAATTTATCGTCATCTCAACTTTATAAAACTGTCGATTAGCAGTATTAAGATTAATAGTTGCTGGCCGATGGTCACTGAAAGAGCGGTAAAAAACGTCGGCAGATATCTGGTAAACTCTCGGGGTTCCCATGAATTGGACTTGTTTTAGAGACATACCCATTTTTTTCAGCCATCATCACTTACTGCAGACATGCATCGTTTCATTCCTGCATTTGGTCGTTAGTTTTTTTTATCCAATCTCATCTCAAATTTCATCTTACTTTGCACATTAAAAAATATCTTTAAACTCATGTCAAGAAAGGTCCACATGAATTCCAGATTATTACATATTAGATCTCAGTTGAATAAAAAAGATTTTCCGAATTTATATATGTAGTTGGAAGTTTTCTTATACATTTTCAGAGTTTCAGAGTTTCAAGAGCAAAACTGGACAATCTGTTAGCCAAAAAATAAACATTAAGCTAAAATTATCCATCTGTCTTTGTCGCTCCTTTGATTTTGCTTCGTTTGCTGCATTCGTCAATGGTTGCAAAACGCGAACGATGGATTCTTGTCAATGTACTTTTACTCACGCGTAACGAATGACGCGAGACCCCTCCTTTAGTACAATAAAGTTTTGGCTGATTACTCTTGTAATGTTCCATTTAAAAAAATAATGGCATGTTAGGTATTTATAGCAATTGAAATCATCAGCACACTAAAAGAGAACGAGTGTCGTGTCACCTTAGCTATTGATACTTTTACTTACACTTTACCGCAGCATACAATATTAACATTTGTCATACAGTCGTGTGGATGATACACGCTCATTGATGTAGGATAAACTCCCACAAAATCTTATCAGTTAAAAGAACATCCGGGATGGTCATGTGGCAATAGCAGATTAGCTATGAAATTTATCTCGAAAATTGTGGGTCTCCATTATGCGCTATTGTTATACATTACTTCTCTGCATTGTGCCTATTCGTCTAATTATAATCGTATAAGGCACATATGAATAGAATCTGTCATTAAATTGTAGAGAGCTTTTAAAGTGCCGCTCCAGTCATAAAACTGAGGAAAGAATTGAGGCGCCCATTTAGGCTTACGTCGATTCTCTTACGATGGCATATTTATATAAAACATTTGATTGAAAAGGTCAGCACGCTGAATGGAAGGATGGAACGTGTTGTGCCAGCAAAATCTGTGCGTGAGAAACTACTACAGTCTCACGGATTTGTGCAGCCATTCACAAAATTATTTGCCATGTTGCCATTATTATATCACATTATCATCAGGAGTAAAAAATGATTTACGAGGCAAGCATAAATGCATGAGGATCAAGATCTGAAAGCAAATTCCCCATTACTAACCGTACTAAATACTAACTGCATTCAAGTCATTGAATACTTAAAGTCTATTAATTTTAAATTCAGAACATACATCCGATGCGGAGACACAGATTCGGGGAAAATCTAAATTTGGTAGACTGCTTTTTGCAACTTCATGCCTCCAATTTGACGGAAGTAGTGGTTTCGTTTTGGTTTCATTCATTCAAGTCAAATGTTTAAATTTAGATGTTCCGTGTATTACGTCAATACTTCAGATCGACTTATTGACGTTTCCTGACATCCTGACAGTCCTGTAGTGTGTCATAAGCAAAGCACGTGTGAAAATTTACAAGTCTGTGTTGTAGGAAAACGGAACTTTTACTGGGGTTGGATATTTGTAATGGAATGGGAAGGCACATTTAAGGTATAATAATGTTAGTGGAATTAAACACGCTTTATTTTGTAGGAATGAACCAAAATGGAATACTGATGACGATGATGCACGAAATTTACTCATTTAGTGGCCCCAAGCCACTAATTCACTTAACGCTTATCTCCCAATAGAGTGAAACACTGTGAGCGCTATAATATTATTATAGTTTACTATGCATCCCTGTTTAGTTTCTAGAGATGAGACACACTCTGCTACAATCATAATCGTCGACTTGTCATAAAACGTGCTTCTTCAGCCATTATTTTATTGATTTTTAAATTGCACAAGAGCAGCTCATTTATGCAAATCGTTTAGAACTGAGTCTCACCCAAACTTTAAAATGCACTTTGAAGAAGGTATAATAATTTGCTCTGGGTTTAAGGTGATAATTTCTCAATCAATTCCGGTTTCGTAAGTGATCGTGATCAAACAGAAAAAATACTCACGTCGGATTGTACAATACGAAACAAAAACAAGGTAATTTGGATTACATAACCCCTCCCTTGATTCGTTCATGAAATACCTCAATGAAATAAAACTATGCTGGGAAATCTTAAACTCTCAAAAAGAATCAATAATGGTTCTATGGCGTAAGCCATTACTTAAAGCATTCTGTAGTAGCTAGAAAAGTTGTCAATGACCGTTATGTTATGTCTACTTCCTTGACGCATCATTAAATAAAATTGCTTGAGGTATAAAATGGCGGAACTGGGACCAAAATAGCGTTCACCTGCCTTAAATAATGTACCTGTGTTGTGCCCAAGCTTATTTTTTCATGAACTAACCCCAACTGCGACAGCATTAAGTATATTGAGTTGAGTCTAGGAAATCAAAAATAATCGTTCGGGTTTCTGACTCCATTTTTTAAAAATGACATATTTTTCTCATATTTGTCAAATTGCCGATAAAATACCGTTTCCGTTTGCTTAAGCACTTTTTTATATTTTCGGAATGGCAACTTCCTCATCTTCACTTTTTCTGTAAAAATGAAGAAATATCTGGCGTCTTCTTGGAAATGTCTAGAAAGCGTCTATCGTGAATATTTTTGACTGATATATGCTTTATTAATAGATGGTGTACATATAAAATTTAATGGGGCAATAACAATGAGCGTCTAACTTGAATTTGTTAACCTCCCCAATTTTACATGACGCATTTACCGGGTGCCGCACTGACAGTAGGTAACGTATTGATCAAACAAAATCGATTTCACATCAATACACACAAAAGTTTTTTTTGTGAGATTATTATAATGCCAAACAATAGCCTTTATGCAACAAAAAGAACAAAGATAGTAGGAGGGAAAGCGGAAGGGAAGAAGCTGAAATAAATTCCGTCACTACACGCATTTCCAACGGACATTTTAAGCTAATTCGACATTTGTCTGAGTAAAAATAACAATGATGTGGGTGGAGTTGAAAAAATAATCTTTGCCGTTACGTAGTGATTCTTGGTCTATAATTAGTAAACACACGAGTAAACTAGACGTGTACGTAGAGTAGCCACTTTATGAAAATTAAATGGGGAAATGTCGCGGTTTTTGAATCAACTTTGTTCGTCACAAGAATGCAAGTAGACCTGAGCAGTTTTATTTCCCCGGGTCGGTGGTCTTTGCTTTTTCCATGCCACATTTTATACGAAAAAGGTATGAATAGATAACATAAATAATATTATGTCGCCTCGTCACACACAGCTATAAACACACTGGGAGTATTGCCTGCAGTCGACTGTGACAAAAAAGTGCTACAGTTATGAAAGGACTAAAGTGGAGTTGGGTTAAGCTGGAACTTGAATCAATACTTTTGGTGCTAGAAACGCAAGAACCACAAATTTTCTCATTTCTCTCTGGCAGTCATCCAGGTAGTTCTGAAATGATATGGACAAGTTGCATACATATTGCGGAATTTTAAGACCGATTTGTTGGCAGCAAGTTGTGAAAATTTGAAAGGAAAGATAACTTGCAATTTGCAACACTGCAATTTCGCCGAAATAGGCTCAGCTCCGTGTCTAAGCATGTTTTGGTGGAAATTCTCTGCATTTGGAAATAACTTCCAAGGTAGCACGCCAGGGAATGAGAATATTTCATAAAAAAGTTAAGGAAACTATTCCAAGATGAACTGTAGTTTTTTGTGTCACAAGTTCAGTTCTCTTGCCGAAGAAATGAGAGTCACTGAAAATGAACAACACATACAGACTGGTAGTCGCCACTCTGGCGTCGCTTCTGTGGGAGGAAACATGAATGTCTGCAAAGAAAATTTCAGTGAGTCTGCTTATCTCCGATGTTTCCTGAATCGTTGGATTTTACATAACTTTACCTAAGTAATAAGTCTGAGATGAGTTTTGCGAAGCAGCCATTTATACTAACAATTGTATGTCTATTGTTTATATTTGTATTTTGAATGAGCTTCTCCAGAGGGATGCAATAAATTGGCTAGGCAGAACTAATGTTCAAGGATTCTGAATTGTAAATGAGTAAGTACCTTGGAAGCCCGTAAACTTAGTGGGTGTCTGTCACTCGATAAAAAGGCGAGCGCGAGCAAGAAAATATTTCCCAACAGTAATAACATTGTGGTTAGGGGGAAGTGGGGAATCTTGTTCCACCAAATGGATAGAAACATAGAAAAATCGCGTTTCGTTCAAGACATGTGCATGTTTTGACATGACATTTGAAATTCGAATGCAGAAGGAATGAATTACACAGTTAGTGAAACTTTCTCAAGTCTCCCAAGCGTACATAAAATTGATCGTGTTTATGCTAAACAGTTCATCCCAAAAAGACCATTTGATTCTTGGTCTCTTCACTTCTCTCCTTGCCACTGTTTAAACACATCAAATGGAAATGGAACTTACAGACAGATGTAACTTTGAGAAAGAAGAATAAAAGAAAAGAGAGATAAAAGTGAAGGGAAAAAGAAAAGCCATGTTATTCATCTTGCTGGAAGAGCAAGATTCCTTTTCGGGGTATACTATTCTATCACATTCTCATTCTCATCTAACCGTGAGTGGTCCCAGTCGACTGAAAAAGTCAGTCTCCCGGGAAAATACATATTAATATAAGTGGATCTGCTTTTTAGCCTCCTTTTGCACTTCACGCTCCAACATTGCACTATAAAACCTTACTTTCGGCTCCGTCTTCTTTCCTTCATGCACGATATTTTCCTACCGCTGAGGAAATTCTAAGTCTCTGCCTTTCCCAAAATATGGAAGACGTACGGTCAACGGTGTAACCTCTATTCCAAATATAGTGGAATAACGCATTCTTTAAGTCTACGAGTTTCGATATCACTTTTTCTTAGTGATATGAAAATGAGATGTCCATTCATTTGCAGAAAAATCTAAATGTTCTTAACTAACTCCCTCTCGGTTTCAATGATGTATGAAGGACCCTTGACGCTTGAAGGGAATCATTAAACTTACACTGATAGTGTAACTGTTTATAATGACAGTTGGATTGTCGCCAAATTAAATTACAATAATAAACAAAATCGAGCATTTGGACCGTGACAGAGTGAGTGCACGACTGACGGCCGATGAGTTTGATTTCTTCTCTATACGTATGTACTGAGATGCAGTCGAAAATTTATCCTTGTCGCCATTACTTTCTTCTCTTGGCTCCATTGCGTCTGTTTGTTTTAATCGACTTAAACAACAACTCCGTAGTTCCTATTGATGTCATGGAATACAAGGTGCATCTGAACTATATATGTACCTCTTATAATGTGTCCCGACACAACGTCTGCTATAAAAGTGATTCGCTCTCTTTCGCAAGTCACTCTTTAGCGAAGAGTTATATGATTACAGTATTATAATCATCATAGTGTTCAAAGTCTTCGCTAATTTATTTCTTCTGCACACTACTCGAAAACATCTCGTATAAATGAACTGTCATCTTTGGAAAGTCTGCTCTGTCTTTACATGCTGCACTGCACAACTTGAATCGGTTACACTCCGTGAGAAACAAGTTACAAAAATCGGCAAAATAAAAGTGGATATTTAGAGTATGAGAAAAAAGGTTAGCTGTAAATAAACAACTAGTACCGTTACTCATCCTCATTATATTTAACGTTCGCATGGTTAATATCCAAAATTACTGTTCCAACAATGCTATAAATAAAATAATCATGCACGTATATCTCGAAATAGGAAAAAAGGTTTGTTTCTTGTTTATCTCCGAGCTTTTGATTCCCATAAATTATTGCAAACTATAATTTTTAAGACACTGTTCACAATTGCCCTCGTTTAAAACGTATATTCATAAATTAAGCAGCTCGCAACGCCTGACGATATAATTTCACAAATTAGCATTCTGCTACAATTCACGCGGTATTACGCTGTTGTAGAAGTTGCTCTTTTCTTAGAATCTCGCTAGTGGTATCTTTGCATCGTCATCAATAGCATAATAATATGAGAACGTTGCAAAATCACAACAGTAAAAAATGTTAAACGTGGAGGTGGGTTTATTTCACTTGTTAGCAAGCAGTGGTGTCGCGTCAAAGAAAAAATTAGGTTGTACATAAGAGCATTATACGGGTTCATCATCATCATCGTCACCAGCTTCCGTGGCAAAAGAGAGGAATATGCAAGATAAGCTTTGTCGCGGATCTTAATTCAGTGCAGAGAAGAAGGAAGGAAAAGGGTGATTTGTTGAGCAAGTACTACTGCTTGTGTGAAATTATATAATATTATTATAAAATGTTGCAGTAGAGCAGAACAAAGTGATTGGTATTGAGAAGATGCAGATATGTGTGAGGCATATTTATTTTCCTGGTGCAGACAGACACGTTAAGTTCCGCAACATATTAAAATGAACAGAGCTGGTTTGATCAAGAGAAATAGTTGACAAATGCACAAAAGTGCTGATGATGATGCGGTGTACCAATTTATCCTGTCCAATCGTCTATAATGCAGCATTTCTCAGAACTTATTGAGTCTACTCAGACGAAAAATGCAAACCACCGTGTTGGTTAAATGCTTTCTCGGTGTGCAGTGTGCTTCCAGTAAGCATTCATTCACTCGCATTTTATTCCTTTGCACTGCATTCACTGATCCAATTTATTGTCTTGCAACCATCTGTCTATTCATGAAACAAGTGTGATCGAGCCATTCTACTCTACTACTCAAACAATCACACAGAATCCTTTACTCTTTAACAAATTTTCAGACTTTTCATTCGACATTGATTTATCTACAAATGGAATCCTTTATATAAAAATCGACATGTCCCAAAACCACAAATGTAAAATCTTCAAAGTAATGAGGGCCCATAGTCTGCCTGCACGGCTTCGCTTCAATTCTGTATTAAGAATCCACTGGTTTTGGGTCGTGTTTTGTAGCATCTTTTGAGATTTTTTATTTTAATTTTTAGCATCCAAGACACCAAATGCAGATTAAGAAAGTTGTAAATTATAAATGTCAAAACGAATTATATTTATATTCCCATATTGTGCAAATCACTGTCGAGACATGTCCCAATTGGATATCAAGTGGGACATTAACCTACCACAACAACAACAACAATTTATTATTAATGCTATAATGTCGACAAACAACATTGAATGATAAAATATTAATACCGAGATTAAATAACGTAGGGAAAGGATTATGACACAAGGAGGACTCATAATGGTCTTCTGTAACTTTATATCCCATGTTAAACGAAGTATAATAATGATAATCTGACAAGCTCCATCATTGACAATCCACTTTGAAAATGCAGTTTTACTGAGGCACGTGGTGATGTAAAAATTAGTGGTCTGAGCGACAGCAGCCGAGAAACCAGGGAAAAGTAAGCCATAATGGAATGAAAATCGACAGAAGACGGGAGGGTGAGGAATGACAAGAGACGAGAAGGCAAGAAGATGCGGGTACTCAGATTGAGAATGCCTTTATCGAGTTATCAGTAAGAGTAGCACGCGTCTTCGGGATCATCTCTTTTACCCTATAAATTGCATGGGGAATGATTTGAACGGCGCAACTTAAAAAAAGTAAAACTGAAGTATCTGATCGTAGATGTGGTGGCAGAAAAAGTGAAATAATGATCCTCTTCTCGACACACACGTTGCTCCTAACAGTGAGACGTGTGGGTGGCTGAAACTCGAAACTGAACCCAATAATACAATTTCTAGAGAGAGTTCAAGCATGATAACATTTTAAAGAGTTTTTTTGAAGCCTCAAACAGACTGAAAACAAACAGTATCAATCTATCATCAATTACTTCGTCTTTACTGTTTTCATTTCCGCAACGTCCGTTTCCAACTTGAAAGGAGAGAATCAGTGAGAGACTACTGTAGACTTGGAAGGATGAACACGACGATTTTGTATAATAAACGATGGTGGTTGGCATGTAGATGGGGAGAGCAGCATCCTTTATTTAATCTAACACTTTGTTTGGCCTCATTTGTCAAACGGTTCGTCATAGCATGTCGACTCCTGGTTAGTCTTTTCAGATGCATGAAACAAGCCCGTATCCACCAAGTCGACAACCAAATTACTATCCACATTTCTATGGGGAAGAGTATGTTGACAGCGTTCTAGATTGTGTCTTGCTTATGAATTGTCCTGAAACAAATAATATTCTCCGCACGAACCAGTATAATTAGCCTCCCAAAACACGGTAATGCATCGTGTCCGCCCAAGTCTGTGTCTAGTACGCGCCTGGTCGCTATTCCGACCAACTAATTCTTCGGCTGCCTACTTGTGAAAGCCATTCAAGATGCGGAAAATTAGCAACGAAATCATGCGGGTTCTTTTCTTATGTTTCAATGAGTCATAAGCGGACAGTTTACACAACCTTCATTCAGCGTTGCTGCTCCAAGAATTTCTGCCGAAATGAACCAACCTATGTACATCTGGGGAACATATCACTTTGAAAGCGCGGATAGATGGGTGACATATGAAATTTCTTATCGACTTGGTGAGCAAGATGAGGAGACAGTTAACTATACGTTCGGAAGAGAGCTAGTCAGCAGATCTTCACTTCTATCATCATTTGTCATTCACACACTCGCAGAGATTTACTCGTCTGCTCTATTAATGATATACGGATGCACTCGCGAGAATACATAAATACGCTTGAGTTTTCCATAAAAGTGTAGCCTGGTGTTAATGACAGTGCCAATAGTAATAATTATAATGTCAAGGCTCGAAAGATGTAGTCTAATGCTGGATAACACCATACCAAGCATGTCAAGCGTTGTAATGGTATTAACGTTAACCATCTCGGCATGGTCGATAGAAACAACGATGATTAGTTCCCATCGCTCTGCATCAGCAAAGTTTATATCCATCCCATTGACAGTATTATCCTAATCGTTTTGTTTATCGCCGTTAATTTGTACCGAGGATTCTAGAAATAGCATTAAAAGGATGACGGAGGCATTGAAAGCGATTCTTCACGAATACCATAAAATTTGCTGCATCTGTCAACTGCATATTTTCTGTAGTATCAAAATTGCAGTTTACCGCCGAAATTATGAGCAACCTCCAAAAGAATTGCTTTTCTCACTTTCACAAATCCGAGGATAAGTTTTTTTCCTTTTTCAAATGACCTTTCTTAGTGATGATGAGTATATTTTTCTTAAGTCATGAACCTCATTTTACAACAGATTATTCTTTATTTAGCAAGGAATGCATAACGTAGCAAATTGTCATAATAATTTTTTACCGACTGTGGCATAAATGTTCGACCGAACATGCAAGTAGGTAAAAAGCTGGCTAAAGGTTCACTTTTTACGGCATGTGTGGTCATCATATTGTAAAAATTTCTACCAAATGAAAATTCTGCTACTTTACTTAATTTGGTTGCATGTAGACAGACATGTGCTGCGCAGTACTCCTCCTATCGCCCACGCTGCTCCACTAAAAATAATAATACTTATGTAAGTAATGTTATAGCGCGATCAGCTACCTAGAGAAATCCTTCCAAACATATCGATTCCAATAATAATAATAATGTACACTACTCCTGTGAATGATGTAACTTTAAAACGTGTCCTAATTGATTTTCGAGCAGAAAGTATTTACGTAAGTAGTAACTGCTTCTGCACAAGTCTTGTCCTTTAATTGTGACCTTTCGCGATAGTTTACTTTAGTTCGAAGATGAACGATCAGGATGGCCATGATGTACAACTATAATTCCAAATAGCGAGGCTCTTTGAAAAAAAAAATGATTTCTTTCTGCCAACTGGAGCTTACCTAATTTTCATTCTGCGGCACACGGTTCGTTAGTATATTATTCATATGGACTCATACGAAGTGATTGTTTATGCATAAACTGATTTCCTTCGGTAGATTCCCTAACTAACAATCATATAGTGATGTGCCAAACGAACTGAACCCAAAAGAGCATGCAAGATAGATATTATATTGGTAACACGACAAATTCCACCTCGACAGAAACCCCTATGACAAAAGCCCCATGGCAAAAGTCTCC
Organism: Cyphoderus albinus; assembly: GCA_021029165.1. Lineage (NCBI taxonomy): Eukaryota > Metazoa > Arthropoda > Collembola > Entomobryomorpha > Paronellidae > Cyphoderus > Cyphoderus albinus. The sequence goes on along the minus strand of VYYJ01001228.1, from coordinate 10,622 downwards.
AAGCAAAAAGCGAAAAAGCAAGAAGGAAAAAACCGACAAACGCCACAAAGTCTTTTACATTTTGAGTCTCGAAGAAAACATGTCTGGTAAATTTCCAGTATATAGTATATATTGGCTTTAAAAAAATCTTCTTCTCATGTTCTCAATTTTTGTTAATATGATATTTCTTATTTTAATTTTTACAATAACAAATTACAAAAGGCAGAAGAAACAAATTCAAAAGAATAGATAAAATAATTATTAATTTAGCATTGAAATTTTTATATTTACTTTGCTGATATAGCTGTTTTTAATAAATGACATGTAAAGCTACAAATATGACTACAGACGTTGACGTTTTGCATAACTAAACATTTTGGCGACTTTAGCCATGGGGGCTTTTGTCATGGGGATTTCTGTCGGGGAGCTTTTATCGGGATGGTAAATGTCATGGAACCATTATTATTGTTGGCCACAAATCGGTAAAATAATATTGAATAGTACTGATAGTGTACATGGTGTGTGAATTTCTGAAATGAATGCTTTTACTATACTTTGTCCGCTCTCCTGATATTAATTTCGTAGTATTATAAATATTATTATTCCACTTTCAGTTCGATTTGACGTAACCACTTTCAAGAAACTCCAGTTTTATTTGCAAATGCTGATACCACTAAAGCACGTCATCAAAAGCGAACAAAGTTTTATTTTTAGATAAAAATTAACGTTTCAACTTGAGCACGTCATTGTTCATTTCATAAAACGAGCTAGCCGCTATTTGCTCTGTTGACGATCGTGTTTTAAAAAATATTTCTCGTGAAATCTACTCAATTATTTCCATCAAATCGATTACTAATACATGTGTCCATGTTCAACATTTTATGCTGTGCCCTACGTTCGTGAAGCACTAACAACAGTTCAACGTGCACTCCATTACATAAATTAATGTAATATATATGACAAAAGAAAAAAGTCAAACGACTCCCAGGTAACTCCACGGAACATTTACAATGTCCAGATAACGACGAAACTTGTATTTATTGGCAGTTTTTAAAAGAATTTATGCTCGATTGGGTGGCATTCCTTCTGTACACAAGCAAACCTTTTAAATAGAATATTAACTATATTTAGCACATCAATTCACTTCTCACACCTCACATCCAGTTTAACATTCTCCATGTGTACCAATGCACTAACTGATTGTATTTTTCCAATTGGAAAAGCCAGGTTTGAACAATTTCACAAATGCGTCTTGAAGGGTCTACAGAAAATTGTATTCAATAAGCCCGAGTGGCTTTGTTAACCATTTAAAAACAAAGACGTGACAGATTTTCAGCGGGGAAAATCAGTTTCATGTGTTTCTTTAACTTCGACTATGCTCTCGAAATATCGTTAAAACAATATTATTATTGCGTACGTGAGGACGAAGATGAAATTTATCGATGATTGTTTCAACATTAATGAACCACGTGAAAAGAAGCAGCGCTGTCTGACTTTTGCTAGCATTTTCTTTTGAAAATCTGAATCCATGCAGCATTATGTAAGATTGACTAATCTTTTCCCCGCCATTAGTATCATCACATTTCTCTAGAAAAACAAGGACTGTGGATATGTGTACTGAGAAAACGTTCCCATGAGAATAATTCACCTCCGGTTACTAAGACGTTTCGTTTCTTGTTTCTTTTTTGGGGGAAAATAGCAGCATGTTGTTGCTATTTTTTACTTTATTACGAGTGTCTCGTGCTGCTCACTTTATTAGGGCGTTTGGCTCGACTTGGTTTTCTGAATTTTTTTTTTGAAAGCAAGAGGGAAAACGGTAAAATAATCACAACTAGAATGATTCATAACTCTTGGGCACCACCGACTTAACTTATGCCAATCGCTCTGTATTTTTATAAACTTGCTCCGTAGCGAAAGCCTAAAATGTAAATACATATAACACGGGTAAAAATTCCACTGGGACCAGCAGCTATGTTTTTTTCTCCGTCTCTCTCTCTCTCTCTCTTTTGGCTTGCTCTCTCCATCTCTTTCTTTCACTCAACGCTTCCTTCTTTTATGGATTCCCCTCGCCTCTGCTGGATTTTGATTCTGGCTGAGCTGACTGAGAGTAAATGCCATAAACGAACCAATGTGCGAACAGTTGAATGCGTTTTCTTGTGAGTCGTTACCATCCTCATAATCATATATCCTTTCAATTCATTAGTTTAAATCAGTACTTTTCCACTAAATTGGATACTGAGCGGCCAAATATCTATTTTTCACCTCTGAGGGACTCTGCGTGCTTGGAAAAACTTAGAATTTTGTGAAACTATGTATGGAGGAAAAGAGTATGGAAATTGTGGAGTTGATCTTACCTTTGAAGGTGTACCCACATGAGCCAAAGAGACACTGTAGCAGGAGGACTAGTGCGATGCAGAACATGTTGTAGAGAGGTGAGTCCGGGAAGATCAGAGGGATTCACCGCACCACCGTATACAGCATAATCCGTCTGGACAAGTTATCATGTAAAATTATCGTCACTCCTCTGCAACATTTTTGTCAGAAGGAAAACATTGGTCGTCGGAGTTGTGGAGTTGGAAAACGTGGGATTGTTATTACTAGTAGCAACTGCAGTTGTGGTGGAAGTTTGCGGCAAACAGTCGTTATTGAAGGAAGGAAGGAAGGAAGGAGTCGTAACGTGACCCGTTATTTGTATTTACACATAACAGAAGAAAAACAGTCAGAATTTTCTATTTGTTACTTCTTCGTCTCTATTCCTTCGTGGTGCTATGTGTAATTAGTAGTGAATCCTTTACCGGTTGACTGATAATCTTTCTTGAAAAGGACCCTGTTCTTTGCATTAGGTAAACAAGACAGACATCTTGTTTATTCGGTGGCAACTCAAGTTCATGGCTCAAACTCGACAATTCTACTTTTCTGCTTTATTGATGCTCTCCTCTTACATTAGTTGAATATGATGACGGGAGGACGGGGTTAAGTCATCGCTCTGAAAAACGAGAAACCCAAGAAAGGAAAAAAAATTATTACTTCGTAAGTCACGTTTTGCAGAAAAATGCAGCGTTGAAAAACGAAACAGTTTCATGGGATGGATACACGGAAACTTTCAGTGTTGTTGATTTTTAGGGTAATATATTTTCCACGACGCTCACAATAAACTCAATAAAATATCTTGAAAGGACGGATTGACGAATGAACACACGGAATAAGAATTTCAGTTTTATTCTCGTGAAGGCAGCTAAAATAGTAAAAGAAAGTTATCTTCTAGGTACTGGACGAGGCGATGCTCGTATCTGAGACACACACACACACATACACATACACCTACGAAGTTTGACTAACTCAACTCGGCATGCTGGTTTGCTTTGAGGTTTTTGTGAGAATTTCTCCGAAAGTAAAAATGAAATGTGAGTTTGCCGGCAGAATAATTGAATGAGAGTTAATCGTTTGTGCAAGGGCTATTGGCCACCATGAAGCATTGTCAAAGAGTAGGTCTGACGGAATGCCTGAAAGCGTGCTATGCGGCCTGAAACTTGAAACTAGACTAGACTGCATCGTGCGGAGGAGTAAGCTTTTAAAAGGTATTGATAAGAAAATAATATTGTTTAAAAATTGAGATTGTGAACAATTTCTATATGAAAGGGTCTCGGAAAAGTAGAGAAAAGAGTGTTCACTCGTCTTCTTTCTACTCGTTCCCGCTGATCCCCGGTACTTTTTATTTTATTTTTTAAGTCAGTAGTCCGTGCGGTGTGGTGCTATTATTTGTCGTAAGAGTAGCAGCGGTTGCCCTGATATTTGTAGCAGTGGCAAAATGCATGGAAACGTCGACCCGAGCCGACACAAACCACTTCCCACACGACTCGCTCCAATTGTCCACTAACTCCAAGTCCGATTGGCCTATACGTGAGCTGACTTTCTCCAAATAGTACAGGCATCAAACTTTTCCCAATATAATAAACGACGCGAGTGTAAAAACGAAGTATTTGCAGTGAACAAACTGTGCTGGTACACGTTGCTCGTAGTTTCTTATATCCGCTCAAGTAGTCGAGCGCAAGACTTTATATTTTTATTTGACAGTAGTATCAGAAATGTCGTAGTACTACCAGTAACAATGCCAACACCACCGATAATAGCAGCAATATAAATAATTATAGTCAACATTGGAGTAGTAAAGCCGCATGGTTTCTACAGTCTACCCAAAATTCACTTTCTTAACGGCAACGTTTTCATTTTGAATGCTTATAAAACACTCGTATCAGTTGCGGTCAGTTTGATTCTGATCTGCTTACGTTATTCCACTCCGTTACTCGCCCTCAAGTACCCTAGAAAGTAAAAACTTGCAGCAGTGAGCAGCTCACTTGTTTCTACTTTCAAGTTATTTTATTTCCGGAGCCCTTCTTGCACAAATTTTTACAACTTTCTTTATGTTTGGCGAATAGCATTCATTAGCCTCAACATTTTCCATATTGATCGAAAATTTGTCACTACGCCGGATTTTAAAGTAGGCATTACATTCACTACATAAAATGTGCCCATTCACTCATTTCGCTTTCTTCCTCTCTTGACAATGGTTGCAGTGAAATTATTGTTCTTTGTGCAATGTGATTGCCGCATTTTACGCGTTGCGTTGTGGCAATGCTTAATTCGCACCAACTCAGTCTAAATCTGCCTAAACACAATTTTACTGCAAATTTCATTGTTTTCCTCGTGGAAGAGGAAAGAAGCCGATTTTGCAAATCATTGCTGTGTGCAAGCAATAACAAAATTCTATACTCTTCTGAGTACGTAAAAGTGATTTCAGACTACTATTAGATTTTGTAACATTTTCTCACTTGTTTTTCCCTTCCTCTTACCAAATATTGTATTTTCATGAAAAGCAGAGAATTTGCTTCAAACATTTCTATTTCGTTACATGAAAAGATTATTTAAAAAATCAAGTTTCTTTGAAAACGTCTAAAGAATCTGTAACTGTAATCGCGTCGTGCTACGTGATATTTTAATACAATCACATCATTTCTTCATGAATCGAGCAGTTCAGGGATAACCTTACTTTAGAACATATCTTCGATTAAAAACTCATGCTCGACTCACCTCTTGGAGCGCGAACCATGTTTGTAGCGACTTATACCGATTTTCAATAACGCTGCAGTCTTTAGACAGGAAGTTTGGCTGGAACGGACCTTAACCTGAGGGTGCTTATAAAAGGGATAAAGTATAAATCTAATGGACAGCGTTACATTTTATGTGTAAATCCTTCGGGTTTTCTTTGACTTGCATATCAATTTTATTTTCTCTATTTGCATTCGCAGGGATTGAGAGTATTCTCACTTGAATTACTCCCGATATGAAATAAAGGGGCAGTAAAAAATAATTTTCGTGATGTATGTGTAATATTCTTATATGTATCATGAGGATTGCACAGTGCATTTTATCTCCTTACTTTCCATCCGACCCAAGCTCATTTATTTCGTATTCGGTATAAAATGTACTATGTGTATAATAAAAAGCCATGAGATAAAAAAATGTACTTTAGGACTTTGTGAAGGCGGTTAGGTTTTAATATAGAAGGTACATAGTTACCTCTGCATTTGTCCATGTCTGTGGGTCCAAGATGAAGAAAGCAGTAATTTTTAACATTTCCAATTTCTCCTCTTTCAATAGTACTCCCTCTGAATTTTATTTGCCTCTATTCCCCTTTGCTGACCACTTGCTACAAACACTGACCAGTTGGCTTCCGCCTTTTTGATATCTTCCAGGCTTTGGTTGGAACGGATTTTTTTTACAATTTACCTAAACTCCTATATAATGTATGATGGTCCGTTTCTTAGTTGTGGCCCTCTGCATGTACACGAAAAGAAACAAAGCGGCTGTAACAGTTTTGACTCGGTTCAGTTAAGAAGAAAAGAAAAGAAGTGAATTTAATCTCGGCTACTACACTACAGCTGCTAAAAGTTATTATTCTCTTTCTATGTGGGTACACAAAGGCTGTATTCAATCCTCGTTGCTTTTCCTTGTCTTTTTCTTATATTTTACAGAATGTCTCTCACTCACTTCCACCACGTTCTGCACATTGCACTGTGGCGAGCAAAAGAAAGGAGCCTTCTCATTTTTGTGCATCTCGAAAAACTCCCTTGTTCGTACTTCTTATGACTTGGTCTTTCAGCATTTCGCCTTCCTATTTTCTTTTTCCTCTCTTCTCCTTATTTCGTGTTCTACACAAAAGTTTCCCTACTTGATAATGTAAGTGAAGTGTTGAAAGTTACAACTCTACAACAACCAAAGTACGTGTTCTCTGCTACTGCTAGTCCAGTGAACTGGGTCAGTTCGATCGAAAACTGGTCTCTTTTTCTGTTGGCACTTGTACACACTAGAGAGAAAAAAATTCCTTGCCAAAAGGGAAACAATAAATGAATTGAACAAGGATTGGGGCTAGTTGAAAGGAATAATAAAAAAAATCGAAAGGACGATGTTGATGATAGTTGTTTTGTTACATTGTCTCGTATAGCCCCAATGAAGTTGATGGGAGAGCGAGCAGAGGAGAAAACTCTTTCTCTCGACTTATGAGTCGATCGGTCGTCGCAGCTCTTTGATGCACCAAAACACAACTAGAAAACAAATAACGGCTAGGTTTAATAAGATGTGAATTGCTTCTTTTCGGAGGGCACGGTATCAGTGATAAAAATGATAAAACATACAATTAATATTTTCTCTTGTTTGTGGGAGTTTTTTTTTATTGTTATCTCGTTTTAGACAATACTGCCATCATCTCACAAACGAACAACGTTTCTGCTGGACGGAATTCACCGTACTGCTTCAGTGTAGGCTCTTTCATTGACTATCATCATCGCATTGCCTCCTAAACGCAACCTTTCCCTACCATTGAAACGAAGATGAGCAAACAGGCTGCTCGTACTTCTGTTGGTTTCCTTAAATTCACTCACTCATTCTCTGTAATTCTGAGCACCATGCTTTTTCCTTTCCTCTTCCTGTTCTTCCACCACACTCCACACTACCTAGATCTAAAAAGCTATGCGGCGAAGCTCCTCCACGATTAGTAGAATGCTTGAACCTTCTCTCTGCTCCACTGCTACATCATTGCTCGAAAAGTTTTTTATTTCTCAAAGAAGCATCAAGAACAGCGCAGAAATACGGGCGTGTGTGGTTGTGGTACAGGCTGCTCTTTGGACATTCTCCATTCCTTATACTTTGATGAACGGTCATTAATACGTTATTCGTTCCATATCCCTGTAAGAAAAACGTGTTATACACACGACTTTTTGCTGGAGTGGAGAAGAGATCCCATTCTCTTAATGTTGAACCATGAACCTCCTCGATATATTTTTTCACTTGATGGCTATTTGTTGTAGTTGGTCAGTTTCGTTCCATTCGGCATTCTGGCTTCATACCATGAAGCCTAATACTAATACGAGTGTATATTATTAAATAGGTTGTTACTGGTTTATGAAAAATTTTGCCGGCTAAGCCGAAATACTGGGGAAGTAGGTACACAAACATAATTTCTTATAAAAACCTGATGTAAGATGTATGACAGAGTCTTCTCAAATTTTAATTAGATTAATGGCTTACTATGTACAATCACAAATTGTGGAGTCATCCAACGAGGGAGTGATGCATATTTCAATATTTTCTTTAGCTCGCTCAATTATTTAGAAATTACTTCCACGTTAGATGAAATGGATTAAAAATTAAATTCTCACAGTTCACCAACACTAATGTAAAGGCAAGCCGTTTTGTGTGATGCGAATAGAAAATGAGATTGCCCGCTTTACCGGCACTTCCCTCTGAAATATATTTTTGTTTAGCCAGTTCCATCAGAAGCTCTCCTCTGTACAAACAACCCGACTCGAATTTCTGACACCGGAAATGACTGCAGAGGAGCGTGCCAGTGACGGACCCTCCACTATTGAGTACCTGTGCTCAATCAATGCGTTATTCTGGTTGTGTCCATTCACATATGAAAACTCGTTGTCATTAATGTACCTATAGTAAAGTAGTTTAGAAGGACGCCTTCACTACCACAACACAACACATCACCTTCCGCCGTTATTACGTAGTACTACGAAGGCTACTGCACTACACCTACACAAGGTTTTTCATGCGATTGTCTACTACATTCATTATTTGGCTGGTCTACGTCTTTTTACATTCTTTAACTTTCTTTCCTTTTTCTTATGCCATCACCCGCATGCCCGAATGATTGAGTGACTCAATGTGCTTTTGACTACGAGTTTGCATGCCTGCCCGCTTTGTCTTTCTTCGTACTACTTCCAACCTTGCAACAACATTCTTGACTTGCACTGCTCATTGGAACTTATGTTTGTCCTGCATGGATGTCATAGAGATTTCTTACGCTAAAAAGCGTACAAGATTTCCTTTCTCTTTCGACCGTTTTCTGTACCGGTGCATAATTTCAATACTCATTCATATGCATCCGTCCTGTATGTACATATTATAGCATTCAGCAACGATTAGATTTTCTTGTCGCAAGAATTCACCATGAATTTTTTTATTTCTGTAACCGACGTATCGCGAACAGATTTGACTAAATCGTCGTAATATAGGATAAAAATGTATCAAGAATTTCTCTCACATATACATACCTACGTGTCTCCTCCTCTCCACAGTTGTGCTTGTTCGCCTTTTTATTTATTACACGGGCTCGTATTAAAGTATTTTCAATTTCATTATGCATGGAGATTGGTGAGACTGTATAATCACTGGGGGAACTGACTGATACTCTTCCTTTAGAAAGAGTGGGACCGTACTTGGTTTATTGCAACTATCGCAAACCCTTTTTTCTGCTGCACTTTTTCTCCCGACTGTGCTCGCTTATGCAACTTTCTCACTTACAATGCCACAAACAGTTACAACAGTGACATTCTGACGAGTTAAAAAGAAAAATGCTGATGTCTCGGGCAAAGCAAAATTTGTGTTAAACTATTTCCCTTATAGTACTCAGCTCTACAGCGCTCAATAGCTACTACATACATACATACCACTAAAAGTTTAGTGGCGCAAGAGCGTACACTTACCAACGGAATATCTTATGAAATTCTTGAAAAGCATATTAATACAAAGAAATGAACTTATAATTGTACAAAGCCATTTTGATACCTTTCTTACTTTACTACGTTTCCCTTTTTACAACTGAACAAACGTACGCATCCAGTAGTAAATGAAATGAATGTACGACGACGAAACTTCTACTACAGTCCAAATTTGACGCACGAGCATTTTTACTACTATTTACTAATGCTACTCGCGCTAGCGCTCCCATTGTTTGTTCGCAAACACACACGGAACTATAGGTTTGAAGTCAGTCAATCAGTTGGTTCATTTCATTTCATTCCTAGAGACGGAGAGTGCGGTATGATGGGAACATGTGCATATTTACGGCCACAGCCAATGCCACTTACTAACGATGGTGATAAAAGAGCCTAGTTCATTTCATTCTACAATACAGGCAGACACGCACACGTAAAAAAGAAAGAATAGGGAAAAGGAAAGGAAACAGAAAAAGGTCTCATTTTCAAAGCACATCATTATCATGATTCTCCTCCAACGCATAATGTAAGAATATAACTGTTGACCAGGCAGGCTGTAACAATGTGAACTGTGCGGTGAATTTAATATCATACACATTATCGTGGTGCATAACATTTATTTACGTAACATACGTCAGTCCTGGCTCTGAAGTAACGTTATTGTTATTACATGTGGGTTCTGTTCTTTCGATTATAATATTAAAGAATGATGATGACAACGAAGAAATGAAACACGCAACCAAGGCCCCGTAGATATGGCAGAAACAGACATTCGTTCGTTGATTTCATCTCCGAGTTAAGCCAAGTGTCCCACGTTGTGCCATTCTTGAAAATAAATCCACAGAAGAATGGTGCATGCATTTTTAAAAAGATAACTCGCCTGAAGAGAGTGAATGGATGTTGGAGCCCGTCCGACTCTTCTACCTCTCCATGTCTGTCAGTGAGACTTTTATAAATGAAATGCAGGCAAGCGTATAAGAGAGAATTAAGGATAGGAGAAGGGACTGCGCTGCGTCTGTTTGTCGCTTGTCAGGGAAGCTTCACTATATGAACTCGTGAACTGAGATGAACACCCATTTTGCCAGGAAACATTCACTGATGCTTCTTTACTCACTCCACTCACTACCTAGAAATGGACGTGATGCACATGGTCATTTCAATGGTACTGCCTGTTTCCATTATTGCTTTTACCTTTTTTTAACTCATAAACGAAACTTGACGGGAACAGCAGAAGGACGTATTATTAACAAACACCAAAAACATTAAACCCGGCAGTGAATAGAATTGTCATGTCGTGTCGTATCATTCACTCCACGTAATTTACAAGTGGACTGGTATATTTGCGAGCAGTTTTTTAAACTTTCAGTTCCTGTATGAAAAGTCCCTCTTGGAAATGAAATCGGGGAATGACTTTTACAATTTCCTTCAATGAGAGAAGTGGCGAAATCGTTGTCATTTTCGCTTTGCATGTGCCAATAGATAAATACTAGCTGACAATAAGCCAGCCTACGCTGGCATAAAGTCAATTTGTCATGGAGTCATAAAGTCGTAAGGTCAAAGGTCATAAAGTCACTTGGTAAT